>VWPV01002816.1:35384-48387 GCA_013389885.1 Geococcyx californianus
TCACAGGAAAGTTTTTCCTCATGTTAAGGTTTTACCCATTGCCCCTTGTCCTGTAAAACATCTTTGATGATACACAGAACATAAGTGTTAAAGAGAGGAAAGTTTCCCTTAGTTCTGGCTATGTTTTATAGGAAATGTTACATACTAATCATAATTTATCATCATCTTCATATATGCTTATAGAAGTAATACAAATCACCACAGTCAATTAATCAATCTGTAATTAGGAACTGACACGAACATTTACTACCATCAGGCATAATTTATATGATTACAGATGATTAAATAAAATGTAATTGAGTGAACAGGCAATTTGTTAAGCACATGTAAATTCAGCCATACCACCTCAGGCTGTGATCTTGTCAGATCTCAATAGCTAAACAGGGTCAGGATGGGTCAGTGTTTCGATGAGAAACCCCAAGGGAGAAACCCAGGTGCTGCAGCAAAGGGTGACGGTTAATAGGTAGCGCTCTCCTCACTGAGGAGTGTTGGAAGCGCAGTGTCTCTATCATGTTATTGCACATGAGCTATTAAAAGTGCTGCTTGAGCAGTTCTTGAGAGAGGTGGGAATTTGTCTCCTGGACTTGAGTTAATTTAATTTCAAGTAGAGCACACATCTGGCCAGTCACCGTGAGGAGACAGTAAACCATGGCACCCTGACACTTGCTGCTCTTCAGCAGAGCCAGAAGACGTGTCACATTGGTGATTTAGTCCGCCTAACTCAGATACCTCCATCTTCATTATTTAGAGAAGGGAGAGACCTCTTAAAATAAGCACATAAATTCCTCTTCTCCCTAGTGGAGAGGGGCAAGCGCTCTTGAAAGCCAACCAAGGCAGAACCTGTCTGCCTAACTCAGGTGCTCAATCTCCTGCAAAGACATCTATGTCCCTCCATCGACTGGATGGAGAAGCCTGTCACGTACATTAGGACAATTGCTTCATTGAAACACGGGCATAAATTAGATCTTGGTCCCAGATGTTTCTGCAAAGCCTTGAGGACAAACAAAGACTACAAGTTAGCCAAGGGCTGCTGGACCCAAGAAGAAGGAAACAAGAGTTTCTTCTTAGTGCTCCATCCAAAAACAGCTGACATCAGTAAACAGGCTCATGGGAGCTGCTAAAAGCAACACTGGGAAAGCGCTTTTCTTTTATTCTTTCCTATTTTTTACAGCATCAGGACCAGATCCAACTAAGTGAATGATTTCTTGAAAAGTTCAGCATGTTTCAAAATTGCTTTCGGTCACAAAGCCAGAGAAATGTAAGAGGTTTTCTTTAATTATTGCACAAAAATAAACTTGAGCTATTAGGACCAGTTCCATTTCTATAACCTTAAACAAGAATATTTTTGCCTTCTCTGCATGGCTTATGCCAAGACATCTCATTTAAAATAATTAAAACCATTTGTTTTAATACAGTGCAGTAGTTTCTATAGTGCTTTGTCTGTTGGGGGTTTTTTTGTGTTTTCCTCAAGTCCAGTGCCGCTCCCAGTGGGAATTGGAGCAGACATCTGACAAAGACATGAATGAAATCACTCGGCCTTTGCTTCATGGAAGGCAAGCAGACAGGCCAACTGGAGCTAAAGCAGAAAGATCTTTGATTATTAAATGGATATTTATGTAGATGGATAACCAGATGTGTTTGACAGTGGATGTGAAAAGCATGAGGGGGCAGGGGGTACCTCAGGATTAGAGCGGAAAGTAACACAAGCTTTCTTCTCTGGAACAATTAGTGAAATCACTTTCTGGACATGGAGAGCACTACATATGCAACGCTATACGTTGGGCCTGCACAACCAATTTGGGTCAGTATGATGTTTAAACTCTTAAGTGGTACCACTAATCTCCATTAATCTGACTTCAAAGATGAGACATAATGCTCCATACAAGAGACTAAGAGTTGTTAATGCATGTTCCTCAGCTGGAACACTAATACACGACTCCAGCAGAAAGAACAGGATCTTCCAGGCTCGGGTGTGATGGATAAAAATAAACATCTATTGAGAGATCTCTCCAGAACTGCTCTGCTCTTTGGGTTCTTCCCACCCATTTGGGGTCTTCGTTACTGCACGTGCAAGGATGGCCAGGAGAGGGTTCTCTCATTTGTGTTATTTTGTTTTCCCTTGAAAAATACCTGGAATTGTTACTTCCTTGTATAGCCTGTGTGATGAACAGCTGATCTCATTTAAACGGGAAGAGTTAGGGCAGCGAGCCATGGATTCACCCCAAAGCACATGGGACGGAGAAAATTGGTTTGGCCAACCAATAATTAATATCAACCCCATGATTATCAGTTAGGAATGATGACTGAAGTCAATGAAATGATGCGGTTCTAAACCATGTGACCGCGACGAAAATCTCTGAGAGTTGCTATCATGCTAGAAACACAGCTTTGAAATTTCTCCTCCTTTTTGTTGTTCCAATGCAATGTGCAGTTTTGTGACGGGTCTCAGAAGTGAGTGAAAAGAGTCACCACTCTAGCTGAGTAGTACCGGTCCATTGATTCCTGATGTCTCCAGGAAAATGTTAGTCTTTATATTTTTGTGGAAAAGAAACATTTTTGTTAAAAAACTTCAAAATTTCACTGTTCTTTAATTCTACATATTTTGAAACAGATTCCATTTGTATTGCATTTTTTTTCAAAATTTGTTACTGAAATTTTTCCTAAGCAATTCACTGAAATTTATCAAGGTCATGGAAAAAGAGGTTCTGTTTTTATTATAAGAAAGAAATATAACAGTCTCAATTAAGGTTGTGTTCTTTTAAAAATGCTAGTTTGCATGTGGTTTACAAAAAGAAATAAAACCTATGTTTTCAACCTCAGACTTTCTGTCTGAGTAATTTTTAGCAGCTTTACTTGAAGATATGCATGGGAGAAAAGATCCTGTTTAATTCTGTTGCCAAACTGAAAGCCTTACTCTGTAAATGCTGTGAGATCTTTCCAAGAAAGGCATAATCACCTAAGAGCCAAGCCATAAAACTCAAGGAAAAGCTAAATGGTACTTAATCTGTGCCTTGATGGGCAGAATGTTCTAGAAATGTTCAATAAAAAAATGTGGGAAAACACCTAACTTATGATCTGATATAAAAAAAAATCTCTGATTTCAAAACTTCAGCTGGAGTGGTATCCCCGGGTCATGCGACGGGTGTATAACCACAACCAGCACCAGCTCCCACTCTGAGTCCGACCATGGGTCTCCTCACATCAAGTACAGATGAAAGAATCATAGAATTGTTAAGGCTGGAAAAGACTGTTAAGATCATCCAGTCCAATCATCAATCCAACACCACTGTGCCTACTAAACCATGTCCTGAAGCACCACACTCGCAAGTTTTGAACCCCTCCAGGATGGAGGCTCCACCCCTGCCCTGGGCAGCCTCTGCCAGGGCTTCACCACTCTTTCAGTAAAGACATTTTTCTTAATATCCCGTCTAAACCTCCGCTGACACAACCTGAGGCCATTTGCCTATGTCTTTCTCTGGGTGGTGTCTCCTGTCTTCCTGCCTATTGTGCTCCTTGTCTGAACATTGACAGATTGTTAAGTAAGATTTCATAAAATTGCTGAAATTCTCATTTGTCCCCAAGGAGTTCCCCACAGGAGACATTTACAGTGAAAGAGTTTCTCGGATCCATGAATAAACAATCTTGTTATTCTCTGCCTTCCTCGGAGATTTCTACATCTGCTGCTGAAATGGTTTGAGTGCTGCAAACTAATTATAAAATTATTTAGTTAATAAAGGCAGGTAGGAAAGTTTCTAATTATCCCTACGATCAAACTCTCCTTGCAGCTGCAGGATTTGTCTTACCCTGCAGCAAGGTGGGACCCATCTCATGTAGCTCAGGCTGTGGAAAATCAGCCCAGTGGGTGGGATTTGGCTCCAGTTGCAGACACGTGGGACTCAATGGAGATGCTTCAATGCAATTGTCCAGCCACGCCAGCGAGGACAGTTGACATCATACCTGGCCTTGGCACTTGCTCCAAAAGGACATTTCCCCCTCACAGACCTCTCATACATGATACTCCAGAGAGCCCTGGACACTTCACATGGCAGCCAACACTTATGCTATAGCATCCAGATCAATTATTTGTACCACCTCAGTCTCTATCGGCTCTGCAGGGCACTGGGACCCCAGTGCACACGCAGACATCAGTGTGCCTCCAGCCACGAGAGCAAAACACCTCTCCATCTATGTGCATCGTCTAAACACAGTGTGTAGGCAATGAAGAGAGGTGTTCCTCAACCATGCCCCACATTACGTGCCTTGGATACATCACCCCAAAAATGTCCCTCAACACAAAAGTAGCCCAAACTCCCTGGAAGTGATTCAGATGTCTAAAACTCAAATGTGGTGCTAGACAAGCCAGGATGGGAGAGGAATCCATTGTGGGGCTGGCAATCTGACAAGGATCAACAGGGTAGCTGACAGGCCAAGAAGCACACCTGGAGGGGTGTATCAGACACCTAGCCTCTTGTTGAAGGCAGCTATGGAAATTTTTGGTGGTCTCTTCAGAGGTGTCCCATCATTAAATCAGCAGTAAAACTTCCTCCAGCTTCTGCCCAGCGAGGACTTCACACCATAACTATGTCATGTTTTGAGGCCTTTTTCAACCAAGAGATTCTACGATTCTCTTTAGTAATGGACAGGTACCGTTGGATCCATCTCAAAGGTCCTTTCCAACCNAATACAGTGCAGTAGTTTCTATAGTGCTTTGTCTGTTGGGGGTTTTTTTGTGTTTTCCTCAAGTCCAGTGCCGCTCCCAGTGGGAATTGGAGCAGACATCTGACAAAGACATGAATGAAATCACTCGGCCTTTGCTTCATGGAAGGCAAGCAGACAGGCCAACTGGAGCTAAAGCAGAAAGATCTTTGATTATTAAATGGATATTTATGTAGATGGATAACCAGATGTGTTTGACAGTGGATGTGAAAAGCATGAGGGGGCAGGGGGTACCTCAGGATTAGAGCGGAAAGTAACACAAGCTTTCTTCTCTGGAACAATTAGTGAAATCACTTTCTGGACATGGAGAGCACTACATATGCAACGCTATACGTTGGGCCTGCACAACCAATTTGGGTCAGTATGATGTTTAAACTCTTAAGTGGTACCACTAATCTCCATTAATCTGACTTCAAAGATGAGACATAATGCTCCATACAAGAGACTAAGAGTTGTTAATGCATGTTCCTCAGCTGGAACACTAATACACGACTCCAGCAGAAAGAACAGGATCTTCCAGGCTCGGGTGTGATGGATAAAAATAAACATCTATTGAGAGATCTCTCCAGAACTGCTCTGCTCTTTGGGTTCTTCCCACCCATTTGGGGTCTTCGTTACTGCACGTGCAAGGATGGCCAGGAGAGGGTTCTCTCATTTGTGTTATTTTGTTTTCCCTTGAAAAATACCTGGAATTGTTACTTCCTTGTATAGCCTGTGTGATGAACAGCTGATCTCATTTAAACGGGAAGAGTTAGGGCAGCGAGCCATGGATTCACCCCAAAGCACATGGGACGGAGAAAATTGGTTTGGCCAACCAATAATTAATATCAACCCCATGATTATCAGTTAGGAATGATGACTGAAGTCAATGAAATGATGCGGTTCTAAACCATGTGACCGCGACGAAAATCTCTGAGAGTTGCTATCATGCTAGAAACACAGCTTTGAAATTTCTCCTCCTTTTTGTTGTTCCAATGCAATGTGCAGTTTTGTGACGGGTCTCAGAAGTGAGTGAAAAGAGTCACCACTCTAGCTGAGTAGTACCGGTCCATTGATTCCTGATGTCTCCAGGAAAATGTTAGTCTTTATATTTTTGTGGAAAAGAAACATTTTTGTTAAAAAACTTCAAAATTTCACTGTTCTTTAATTCTACATATTTTGAAACAGATTCCATTTGTATTGCATTTTTTTTCAAAATTTGTTACTGAAATTTTTCCTAAGCAATTCACTGAAATTTATCAAGGTCATGGAAAAAGAGGTTCTGTTTTTATTATAAGAAAGAAATATAACAGTCTCAATTAAGGTTGTGTTCTTTTAAAAATGCTAGTTTGCATGTGGTTTACAAAAAGAAATAAAACCTATGTTTTCAACCTCAGACTTTCTGTCTGAGTAATTTTTAGCAGCTTTACTTGAAGATATGCATGGGAGAAAAGATCCTGTTTAATTCTGTTGCCAAACTGAAAGCCTTACTCTGTAAATGCTGTGAGATCTTTCCAAGAAAGGCATAATCACCTAAGAGCCAAGCCATAAAACTCAAGGAAAAGCTAAATGGTACTTAATCTGTGCCTTGATGGGCAGAATGTTCTAGAAATGTTCAATAAAAAAATGTGGGAAAACACCTAACTTATGATCTGATATAAAAAAAAATCTCTGATTTCAAAACTTCAGCTGGAGTGGTATCCCCGGGTCATGCGACGGGTGTATAACCACAACCAGCACCAGCTCCCACTCTGAGTCCGACCATGGGTCTCCTCACATCAAGTACAGATGAAAGAATCATAGAATTGTTAAGGCTGGAAAAGACTGTTAAGATCATCCAGTCCAATCATCAATCCAACACCACTGTGCCTACTAAACCATGTCCTGAAGCACCACACTCGCAAGTTTTGAACCCCTCCAGGATGGAGGCTCCACCCCTGCCCTGGGCAGCCTCTGCCAGGGCTTCACCACTCTTTCAGTAAAGACATTTTTCTTAATATCCCGTCTAAACCTCCGCTGACACAACCTGAGGCCATTTGCCTATGTCTTTCTCTGGGTGGTGTCTCCTGTCTTCCTGCCTATTGTGCTCCTTGTCTGAACATTGACAGATTGTTAAGTAAGATTTCATAAAATTGCTGAAATTCTCATTTGTCCCCAAGGAGTTCCCCACAGGAGACATTTACAGTGAAAGAGTTTCTCGGATCCATGAATAAACAATCTTGTTATTCTCTGCCTTCCTCGGAGATTTCTACATCTGCTGCTGAAATGGTTTGAGTGCTGCAAACTAATTATAAAATTATTTAGTTAATAAAGGCAGGTAGGAAAGTTTCTAATTATCCCTACGATCAAACTCTCCTTGCAGCTGCAGGATTTGTCTTACCCTGCAGCAAGGTGGGACCCATCTCATGTAGCTCAGGCTGTGGAAAATCAGCCCAGTGGGTGGGATTTGGCTCCAGTTGCAGACACGTGGGACTCAATGGAGATGCTTCAATGCAATTGTCCAGCCACGCCAGCGAGGACAGTTGACATCATACCTGGCCTTGGCACTTGCTCCAAAAGGACATTTCCCCCTCACAGACCTCTCATACATGATACTCCAGAGAGCCCTGGACACTTCACATGGCAGCCAACACTTATGCTATAGCATCCAGATCAATTATTTGTACCACCTCAGTCTCTATCGGCTCTGCAGGGCACTGGGACCCCAGTGCACACGCAGACATCAGTGTGCCTCCAGCCACGAGAGCAAAACACCTCTCCATCTATGTGCATCGTCTAAACACAGTGTGTAGGCAATGAAGAGAGGTGTTCCTCAACCATGCCCCACATTACGTGCCTTGGATACATCACCCCAAAAATGTCCCTCAACACAAAAGTAGCCCAAACTCCCTGGAAGTGATTCAGATGTCTAAAACTCAAATGTGGTGCTAGACAAGCCAGGATGGGAGAGGAATCCATTGTGGGGCTGGCAATCTGACAAGGATCAACAGGGTAGCTGACAGGCCAAGAAGCACACCTGGAGGGGTGTATCAGACACCTAGCCTCTTGTTGAAGGCAGCTATGGAAATTTTTGGTGGTCTCTTCAGAGGTGTCCCATCATTAAATCAGCAGTAAAACTTCCTCCAGCTTCTGCCCAGCGAGGACTTCACACCATAACTATGTCATGTTTTGAGGCCTTTTTCAACCAAGAGATTCTACGATTCTCTTTAGTAATGGACAGGTACCGTTGGATCCATCTCAAAGGTCCTTTCCAACCAAGGATTCTAGGATTCCTATTGATCCTATTTCTGCAAAGTGACAAGTGATAAAATGAGAGGAAATGTACTCAAGCAGCACCAGGGAAGGTTTAGATTGGAGATTTGGAAAAATGTCTTTACTAACAGAGTGGTGAAGCCCTGGCAGAGGCTGCCCAGGGGAGAGATGGAGTCCTCATCCCTGCAAGGGGTCAAAAACATGTGGCCATGACACTTTGAGACATGGTTTAGTAGGCACCGTGGTGTTGGGGTGATGGTTGGAACGGATGAACTTAAAGGTCTTTTCCAACCTTAACAATTCTACGATTCTGTGATTGCGAAGATAGAGTGGGCACAGGACTTGCTAAAGTGAGATTGCATGAAGAGTTCCCTAGGGAACTCTACTTTCACATTGCTTTTCCTGTTGGGAATCTCACTTTTGGATCTACTTTTGGAGAAGACCAAGGTGACCTCCCAAGCTGAGGGCAGGCTGCCTAGGACTGACATATGCTACTGAATGACAGTGTGTTGAAGCATAAAAAAAGACGCTGGCTGAAGTTTTATGTGGAGCTTTACAAGGCAGTAACACAGACTATAAGTTGGTGCATTTAGGCGTCTGGGTGGGGAAATGTATGAAAAATGCATGAGAGGTTTGTGTAAGAAATGCAGTTCGCTGGTGTTTCATATTCATTATTCTTTTTTTTTTTCAATGAAATTATCCTAAGGAATGTTTTTCTGGAGCTGAAGAGAAAGCACTTGCTCAGTAAGTGAGTTCAGCCGCAGATTTCAGGGTCCTTAAGTACTCATTGACACAAGAGGCGAAGACAACTCTGCAGGAGCCTTTATGGGTCTCTCAGGGTTGTTGGTTTTTTAAGCCTGTGTATTATGGATTTCCACAACAGGTGTTAACAGCTCAAGGCATCTTAATGCCTATTGGATTAAATAATGCACATTTTTAAAATTGCATGAAGTCTCTCCCACTGGGGAAATGCTATCCTTTCCGCCTTCACTTTTTAAACGAAAATAAAGCATGTATGACAAAAATTACCGAAAAAATGGCTAAAATCCATCCCCAAAGCAACACAGAAGATAGGCTGAAATTCTGTGTTTAGCTTGCTCCTCCTGTACCCAAGTCCTGAGGCTCTCAGCGCAGATCAGAGCAGAGAGCAAATAGGTATGACCATATGCATGGTTCAAAGGGGTTATACAGAGTGGGACATCGGGATAGAAGCACTGGTTAAACTGGTTAAAGGGTTGCTCATGCTCCTCCACCAATTCAGCCAGTATACACCAGCTGAAACTCTGAGCCAGAGCTTTGCTGGAGAAAAAACACAAGTGAACGAACTCATTATTAGAAGGGGGAGGCAACTGACATCTCTTGGAGGGTTCACTGAGCCCCAGTGGGGGGCAGCCGCAGGATACAATGCATCCCACCTGGGTGTGACTGTCTTTGGGTGATGGCCCCAGGACTCTGGACGCCTTAGTCAAGCAGACACGACCACTCTGATTGCCTACATGTGGTCTACCAGGCCCAGGGGCACATGGCTCAGAAAATATGGATTTGGTCATGCTCAGCACAGGCAAAAGCGGAGTCCAGCCCTGAACCTCCTCTCCTGGGAGCTGACGCTCTCCTTGGACATCCATCTAGGGGACCCCATCTGCAAAAAGCCAGGGGTGCTTTGTTAAAAGTTTGGCTGTCATTTGGGCATTAATCATGGGACTAAAAGCGTTTATTAATGCCCTGTTGATAGCTAACAGTGATGCACCACTGCCGTCCCCCCCCTTTTTGCTATATGCAAACAGTGGTGATTAAGCACCAGATTAAACATCTTCATGAATATTTAAAAGGCTGGTTTTGAAAGTTTCCTGTCCTTTTACACTAATAGCCCCATTAAAACCTGTTTACAAGCCAGTCATGAGAGTAACTGTGTGCACTTAAAACACGAGAGAGTTCCCCTAGAGGAGTGCTTTAACCACGTGAGAATGGCAGCTGATCAATAGGGATCTTAAAGTAAGACTGTCTGCCTAAACCCAATGGAAACAACCCTTACAGTATAGATATAAAGAGCTGGCAAGTGCCCAACTGGTTAATTAGGGAGGCAAAACGGTAATAACAACAATAATAATATCTGCTTGAAGTTCCAGCTGTCCCGGTCCTGGGTGTCTGGCTGCCACAGGACTTCTCAGAAGCTGCGTTAAAAATGTTTACAGCAGCCAGGAAAGGGCCGGGGAAAGTTTATTTAAAACTCAACAGCTTGGTGTTTCCTGGACCTCCTGACTGCACACAGCCACAGCCTATAGCGGGGATGCAGATGTCATATGAAAGCCAGTAATAATTAATGCAATTTCCATGTTGTCATAGAATAAAAGAATCATAGAATGGTTTGGGTTGGAAGGGACCTCAAAGCCCATCCAGTTCCACCCCCTGCCATGGGCAGGGACACCTCCCACTGGATCAGGGGGCTCCAAGCCCCATCCAACCTGACCTGGAACACCTCCAGGGATGGGGCAGTCACCACTGCTCTGGGCACCCTGGGTCAGGGCCTCCCCACCCTCACAGCAAAACGTCTCTTTCTTATACTTCATTTCAACCTCCCCTCTTTCAGCTGAGAACCATTCCCCCTCATTCTATCCCTGCACTCCCTGAGCAAGAGCCCCTCCCCATCTTTCCTGGAGCCCCTTTCAGTGCTGGGAGGCTGCTCTAAGGTCACCCTGGAGCCTTCTCTTCTCCAGGATGAACAACCCCGACTCTCCCAGCCTGGCCTCACAGCAGAGGGGCTCCAGCCCTCGGATCATCTTCGTGGCCTCCTCTGAACTCATTCCAACAGGTCCCAGTCCTTCCTGTGCTGACGGTTCCAGAACTGGACCCGGGTCTCCAGGTGGAGTCTCACCAGAGCGGAGCAGAGGGGCAGAATCCCCTCCCTCACCCTGCTGCTCCCACTGCTCTGGATGAAGCCCAGGACACTGTGGCTTTCTGGGCTGTGATGAGACGTTGCCGGCTCATGTTGAGCTTCTCATCCCAAAGTACCCCAAGCACCCCAAGCCCTTCTCCGCAGGGCTGTTCTCAATCCATTCTCCCCCCATCCATGCAATCTGTATGTTATGTAGAAGATACAGTCTTACATATATGGGCTACATATCTATAATAGAAGAAGTGGATGCTGTAAGCACAGAATTTAAATGTATGGCACTGACCTCTCTTCCATGGACATCACTTTTGGTCCACGCTCTGTTACTCACCATATTGCAGTCACTTTGTTGCCTCGTTCTGAGTTACAGGACCATGAAGCAGCAGGGCAGCTTTGTGAGAGTGTTTCAGTCCAGCACAGGAGGTAGGTGCTTAAATACTGTGAAAAACTTGGGCCTTTTTGTCTGTTCTGGTGCCACAGAGCGCACTGGAAAGAAATCTATTGACATCTGTGGGCTTTGGATTAGGCTCCTGCTGGGTTATTAAGTGAATTATTAATTATTAATAATAACATAACAGAAATCACATGTTGCCTTATTCAACCATTCAATTTTGCCTTATGTGGGGGGTTTTTGAAAATACAGTCGCCGAGTTTAAATACAAGTGTGGATTGATTGTTCAGCCTCCTCATTCATTGCCAGGGAGAGAGTATGCTTACATATGGGTGTCCAGTTTTAAATGAATATTGATTGACTGAAATTCATGCCGTCTGCTTCAGTTTAACTGTTTGGCAAAACTAAAGATGTCAATAAAACTGGATTGAATTTTGAAGAGTATTAAAACTTTCTGGAGCCAAGGTAATCATGATGGAAAAAAGTAATAAAGGGCTGGAGACCTTGGAACCATGGGACTTTTTCTGCTGCTGTGAAGCCCTCTGGGGTTAAGGGTGTTTAGACCGGATGTTAAAAGCCCAGTAGAGCTGCAAATGGTCTTTCTGTCCCTCTGGCTGTAGCAAATGTAAGCAGTCAAAATAGATACCATAACTCGTGCTTTCATAAAACTTGGTCAAAAAAGAGTCTTTACAATGTTACTTTGGATAATAAGATGACTGAAAGTGTTACCCCTCCCAGTGAGCAGAGGCGGGATGCATTTCCAGCAGATCTTCCCTGAGTTCATCTCCATGGCAGCAGCGCTTACCTGTCCTGTCTACCTGAAGGGGACACACCTGACTTGTCTGCAGGAGAAACAGCATTTGGCAGAGGGAGACTGGGGAAAGCAGAGTTTATGCCATTGGTGAAGATATTAAACAGTACTGGCCTCAGTACAGATCCCTGAGGGACGCCACCGACCACCAGTCTCCATTGGGTCACTGAGTCATTGACCACTACCTTGTGGCTGAGACCATCCAACCAATTCCTCTTTCTCCAAACAGTCCACCCATCCGGTGTGTGATTCTCCAATGGAGAGAGAAGGATGTTGTGGGGACCGTGTCAAAGGCCTTACAGCTGTGCAGATGGATGATATCCATAGCTCTTCCCTTGCTCATTGACGTACTTACTGCATAGCAAAAGGCCACTAGGTTGGTCAGGCAGGACTTGTCCTTGATAAAGTCATGTTGGCTGCCTCAAATCACCTCCCTGCCCTCCATGTGCTTTAGCACAGCTTCTAGGAGGATCTGTTCCATATCTTCCCAGGCACAGGGATGAGACTGACAGGTCAGGGGTTCCCAGGGTCCTCCTTTTGACCCTTTTTAAAAACAGGCGCAATGTTGCTCTTTTCCCAGTCACAAGGGACTGCCATGACTGCCATGACTTTTCAAACATGATGGAGAGTGGCTCTGCCACCACATCAGCCATTTCCCTCAGGAGTCTGGGATGCATCTCATCAGGTCCCATAGGCTTCTATATGTTCAGGTTCCTCAGGTGGTCAAGAACCTGAATCTTCCTGTACAGTGGGATGGACTGTAACCCCCCGATCCCCCTCTTGCTGTGCCTTTTTGCTGGGGCATCCTTGGTGAGGAGAGTGGATGCCAGTGAAGACTGAGGCACAAAGTTGTTGAGTACCTCAGCCTTCTCCTCGTCTGTTGATACGAGGTCACCATTTTCATTTCTTCCACCTTCCTTTCCTGTTGGGGTACCTACAGAAGCCCTTCTTGCTATTCTTTGCT
>VWPV01002817.1:0-75053 GCA_013389885.1 Geococcyx californianus
TGCACGCATCGTGTGTGTACGTCCCTAGACTGAAGTTCTCGGACATATAAGTAACTGCCAAAATTGAAGTCACGTTCACAGCTGCTTTTTTCCTGAGCTTTCTGTGGGTCATGTTGGCTTTACGAGCTATATTTCTGCTGTTTTCTCTCCCGTGAATTTGTCGGGTAGCCTCAGACTTTGTTTGCCTCCCACCTTTCGGTGTTCAGAAGGTGACAAGATGATCAGATCCAAAAATGGACTCGGACACCTAAAGCAAGACTTTAAGTGCACTTCAGACGTCTTCACTCAAAAATAGTCTTATGGCTGCCTGATCCAGGAAATGCCTCGTGCTGAATAGCTCCCTCCCTTTTCATCCACAGTTATCCGGTGTGTCTGCATACGCTGCCTCGGGCTGGCAGCGTCGTTCAGTCTGGCAGCGTTATTAAAAATTGAACAACCAGATGCTGAAAGTAACTGAATGTTTTCCATCAAGATTTTTTTTTCTATTATTTATAACTTTATCACAATTTAGGTATTTAAGGCAAATATTTCCACGCTGATTTTTTTTTTTTTTCCCTAGGGCAGAAACTCCATTGCGTTTTGCCTTATTTTCTTTTAATCTATTCAAAATACATTTTCCTCAAACTATTTTTGGAAACATTCTTTGTCATCTTGCACACCGAGGTTCTGGAAAGGAAGCCTCGATGTATGGCTGTGAGCTGGGACCCAGGTATTGTGAGGAGCCCAATGCTGTCCGTGTGTTTTAAAAAGTTATTTTTTTTTTTAATTGCATCCTCAGAAGTTTTTCATTGTGCGTTTTAGTTTATGGCTTATTCTAAACTGCTGTCACTTTTATTCTCCAACTTCGATAGTTATATCATCCTTTTTGCAATAGGTAACTGATGAATTATGCCCTGATAGATGGGCATAATTAAAATGTAGTAATGTGCTACTCTGAGCTGCACAAGCATCTCAGTACAAACCCTACCAATGATAGTAGGAACCTAGAGTTAAATCTATATGGGTTATTTAAAAAAGGTTTCACTATTATCTTCCACTGACGTTTGTTTTCCCTAGCTCTGCGGTTTCTTTGAAACAGATTTTTGCTTTTTTTTCCATTAGTGAAGGGGATAGTTATGCCACTATTGGGTTGTTAATAAAGCCATTATAAATAACTACTATTGAAATTTATTATGCAGCAGAGTTACACAAGACACTAGACTCGGGGGGGACACACAAGGTTTTATAGGTGGCTGTAAGCCTTGGTTGAATTTACTTGTAACTTCTGCTGACTTGAGAGCGTACTGAGCTCCGAGTTTCGTTCAGATCTGAAGCCCTTAAGCTGAGAATCTGTTGTGCCTGGCAGAAGCATTATATGGAGAACTCCATCCTGGAGGTTGAGAAACAAGGGGTTTTAAATTTTCAAGGTTGTTTGGTGCTCTGGAGGTCAATGTTTAGTAGATATTAGAACAAACTCAGCAAGTCTAATTTATTGCAGCTTCTCTGGGCTGTCTCTGCGATCTGTAAGATCCCCAAATGCCACCTCACGCTCTGTGCTACTGTTCTCTCCGTTAAGGCGTACAGTTCTCGCCAGTGCCTGTCTGCTTTCCACCCATATGCACCTTTCCTGTGGCTTAGGGAGAAGAGGAGCCGTCGGTGGTATCCTGAGTTGGGACTGAGGAGGAAAAGGCCAGAATTTGTCCCCTTTAACTAAAAATCCATCTTTTAAATTTGCAGAGATGGCTCCTATGAGAGTTGCTCTTTGTGAGAAATACAGTATGTTTTCCACATGAGGTTTTAATTCTCCAGGTGTTTTTTAATGCTATTGATTTAGGACCCCAATTGCATTTTGTGTACAGGATAGCACAAATAATTGGGTTCAATCCCATTAGCCAGTTGGATTCGCAACTGCATGAATGGGCAACAGCTCACATCCAAAGACCTCTCAAGTGCTCAGATTATAGACTTCATGCAGCTGGAATTAAGTGAATGCAGTGTTCTGCAGTATAGTTGAAATCAAGAAACTTTATGCAAGATGATTCACACCCTAAAACACAGGGAAACAATCGCAACACTTTTTCTAGAACAAGGAGAGTACTTTTCCTTCTGTTGGTTAATGGAATAATAAGTGCATTCTAAATGTGCATATTGGTATTGTCGGGTGTTGGTCTAGACCGTAGAGTCAGTAGCTTTAATCAGTGGTTTCTTTGGGTTTTGGCAGTCTTTTGAAGCAATTGGGATCCTTTGTGGAACACTGTGCTTAAGTCAGCAGATGTCCTCGAGCTGATGTGCGCTTCACATAGCTCAGTACAAAGGTGCTTCTGTGGTACGAGCCTTTGTAAGCAAAAATAGCAGAAAAGTTTGTGAGCACATAGTAGTGAGAAGTAACAGAGCCCTGAGTAACATGGGAAGAAGGGTTTTATCTGAAGGCTAATCTAAAGAGGGTTCGTGCTAGAAGCAAAAATTGGATTTTCCTGTTTGATTTTTTTTTTTTGATTCAACGTGATGAGACTTTAATACGCTCCTTATATAAAATAACATTGCTTCAAAGATATATTTACTTCCTTAATGTAGTTCTCCCATTATTGAAACCAACTTGCAGCCACAGTTAGGCTAGATGGACCTAAAAAGAGGGGGCAGGAGTGTGTAAAATTCAGTACTTCTATCAAAATATAAATACTGAATCTGTACCTGCTATCTGTGGTTAATCTTCTCATGATCAGAAATAGTTCCTCCTCAATAAAACAAGTCTTCTCCCAGCTGCTGTGTTTGAATAGCTTCCCCCCCCCCCACCATTTCTAGAATTTGCAGAAGCGTTTGTGGTAACCATTCATGAAATCCAGAAAGCATAAGATGACTGATTGCTGCCCTTTCACATTTCTATTGCACTTGTAGGAACACACAAAATAAGCACCAAGTTATCAGTTTGCTTCTAGTATTGTTAATGGAATGCCGTTCCATTGTCTGCCTTCATACAGTGTGTGGGAAGAGAAGGACTTTTTCATAAGTAAGAATTACTTATAAATTCAAGTGTAGCTTGCTTTTTTTTCCCGAGAATATAAATGTGTGCTGAACACATCAGCAGGAAATTGATTTTTATGTTCAAAATGGGTGTATTTATTGCATATTTATTGCACACGGTCTCCTAGCTCTAGTGTAGCTGCTGGTAATAAGTCTATTTAGTTGTGGTAGGCATTTGTCATCACGTAAAAACCATGTTTGCAGGCTGACTGTGAAAGCCTCATTTTTCTGTATGCTTGCCCACATACTGGGCAGAGTTCTGGGTTGCAGAAACCCACGGTTTCAGTTTCCTTTGACTTCACAGCACTTTGTTTACTAAGTGTTATCTAAACACAATATGTATTTTTGGAGATACCTCGTCCCAAGGAGGCTTAAGAGCAGTGTCACTGCTACTCCGAGTCCCAAAGAGGGCAAATGTTAATGCTCTTTCTCAGCTGCAGGACAAGGAGAGAAGAAGATTTGGTACTTCCGAAGCCGAAGGCTGTGGTCCCACAGTGGTAACTAACACAGAAAACTTGTCTGATGCCTTGGCTGTTCCTCGGGACGAACACCTGTAGGGAAAAGAAAGCTGCTGGAGGAACAGGAAAAAATGTATCATTCTTAAGGACAATTTTCTCTCTGAAGAACTTAAAGCCTTTGTATTTATAGGAAGAGCAGAGGAAAAAAAAAATCTGGTTTTCAATGAAGATTGTTTGGGAAATGAAAACATTTTGTCCTCCGTACCCTTATGTCATAGTGTTTGAAATCTTCCAGTGATGTTCACTTAGAAGCAGTCCTTGTGGTCAGTGCTAGAGCTGACAGAGAAACCACGGCTCTGACCATGTACTTCCTTGTGTCCTGGATACTGGAACTAATCTTCTCTTTCATTAATAAGAAGTAAAATATTTGTATAGTGATTATATTCTGAGTGAGATGGTCGCATTTAAGGCAAGATAAGTGCAGCTTGCGTGAGGAAAAATGAGTTCTTGAATTCAGTTAAAGAAAATGCCCCATGCTAGTTTTGACTTATTGAGGATCCAGGACAGCAGCTTTATCTAGTTTACCCTTACACATTTTTTTTAAAGAAAAAAATATATCTGAAAGCGTGGTTGTAGTCTAGGTCAGCAATTCATCTTCGGTGATTATATATATATATACACAAAATAAAATGTTTATCAAACCAGAAGTAGCACCTGTGAGAGCAGGGGTTTGTCATGAATTTCTTGATCCTGAAGGAAGCTGGAAGAGAATAACAACATTTGGAAAAAGTAGTTAGCACTCAATGTGTTTAAGTTTGTTTTGCTTTAGATATCCTTTAGAATTTCACAAATAAAGTGGAGGCTCTGTGATACCTAAATTTGTTTCAGAGAGCCAGACAGACGTGAGACAGCATAACCTCTTTGATTCAGGACTCATTTTTCTTAGCAAGCTTTTTCAGTCTCTTGTTGCAATGAGACTTTGCTTCTGGCAATAATTAAGTCTGACTTGGGGAGTCAAGGAGTCAAGTTTATCCTGAGCTCAGTGGTGATCCTGTATTTCATCATTAATTGGGAAATGTGAAAAGCACTAATTCTCTTTCTGTATTTTCTTCTTGTATCTCTCATATTTCATTTCTGGTTTATGTGCATGATAGTTACCTGACTTACTGTGAGAAAATGATCTTCTGTATCAATTTGCAACGTGCCATCTAAAGTTAGGTTTGTCTTTACAAAATAATCCTAACCATAATGTGTAGTGTTCACTATATTGCTCACTTATGGAAGGAGTAAGTCTCAGCTTCTCTTCCTGCCTGGAACCAAATGATTTGGGCTACTTAATAGTAGAGTTAATGATTTTATTTAGGTGTTTTCTGGCAATACCGTACAGCCAGGATAGGCCAACAAATACTTTTGACCACAGCTTATTATGTGTGTTAAGGGATTGAAGAAGATCCAACAGTTTTGTGGGTTTCTTGGTTTAACTTTCTGTTTGTGTATAGCATAGCATAGCATTTTATTTGATAATGTTGCCAATCTTTACAATTTAATCTTCTGTCTTTCAAATAGTCGTAAGCATGACAACAGCATAGCCATGTCTAAACACAGCAGCCAAGCTTTCTTTATTCTACTCTATTGATGATTTTCTGGTAAACAAAGGTGTGCGTTAAATTACACATTTTTACTCTGTTCTTCTTGAGAAGCTACGAAATCTCCTTATTCTTGGTTTGACCAGCCAATTTTTCCAAAACACAGCAGTGCTACAAGTTAGAATGGAGAGATTTGTCTCCTTTTCAGGTGCTTATAAAATTGATTGAGCACAAGCCATTTGAAAGTACAGCCCCTTGTAAAATCAGCCACACCTAAAGAACAACATAGACAAAGGATTCCTCAACAGCAAGGATGGGAAATGGGATTAGGTCTGGGGTGATGTGGAATAACAAACGGAACATCTGTTCTCATCTGTGAACTCCGTAGGACCTGTGTAGATGTGCTGACTTTGACCACTGCATAAATTACAAATCTTGATTTGACCCCCCCTTTTTTTTTTACTTTGATGTAGAACTACTAAAACAATCACTCTTACAAAATTTGCTACATGAAAAATGTGTTACACACATACACTCTATAATTATTTTGGCTATAAACAATGGTGCCCAGTGTGTATGAGTTGGCTCTGACACAACCGCACCACTACAGGGTTTGTAGAGAGAGTTCGTTGTGACACAGTTTAGTCCCAACAACTGTGTAAATTTGATTGCCAAATCACTTATTACCCGTGAGCCAAAGTTGTATCTCAAGAGCTATCATCAAGTGTTAATGGTGAGATAAAAGCCACCGATTTAAATTTTGCATAAAACTTCAACTGGAGCTCCATTTGGAGAGGTTTTTCATGTGGAACTTGATGTAACTGAACTTGCTGATTGGAGCGCTGCAATTATTTCAATGATTGCTACCTGAGCACTCTCAGGAGATTGTCGTGTAGCTATCATTATGTAATATAAATTATTACACTATATAATTATAATACAGTGCATAATACTTTATAGGACTGTAAAACTGAAAGGATTTTCTTTTGATGTTACTCTTTATATTCTTAAAGTGCGCGTAGCGATCTGGCTTACCAGGGAGGCAGCTGAGTTAGCCTTGTTAGTGGTGTTACTGTTTGTGAGTACATTTGTTACTGTACATCTTGGAGTAAGATCCTATTTTGAGTTATTTCAAAAGAAAATGTAACATCTGTACCACGAATGCACTTCGTTAAGGTGGTCGTTCGTAGTACTTCTGCCAGTGAGGTGAGAATGGGAGGGTTTAAAAGATTATTTGAGTCCTTATGAAATAAATGCTTTGGCTTTAAAAGGGATGGGGTGAATATGTAAAATGGAATCAGTGAAAATGAAAGCATGAATGCAGACTTTGGGGAAAGGATAAAATTTTGCATGCTGCCTCCGTGCACATCGTAGCAATGGCTTTATGGAGTTGTGGGAGTAAAATGAACAAATTTTAGAAGTTTAAAGCTTAGAATTTTAAATAGATAAATACAAAAGAAAAATCAATACTAAGGTCTATATTGTAATTGTTTTAGCTTGTTTTTGATGAGTTATCTCTTCTTGTCCTCATGTGGTCTGAGCAGAGCACATTGTTTTTACAGTAAGGTCTATTTTTCCAGTATTTCTAGTTCAAAGCAAGGGAACAGTAAAAAAGAACAGATTGCTCTGGGTTTGCACCTCTGTTCAGTAGACAGCTGCTGGTTGGAGATAAGTAAAGCTACTCTACAAAGGTGCCCAAGAACAGTCCCTTAGAGCAGTGGTGCTGATGCAGAGATTGCCCGTAGCTACGGGGATGAAACAGATAAAGCCAGAGATACCCCACGCTCTGGAGACTCAGGATGGATGCAGTCATTGCCTTTCCATGAATGTGCACGGGGTCAAGATGGATAGGTGGGAAGGACGGAGTGGCAATGCCGATGCCAAAAATGACCAATTTTTTTTCCACATTAGGCCAGCAATTCTGAGAAAAAAAGAGAATGAAAAAATGTGTGTGGTTTGGGGAGGATGCGGTGTCAGTGGGTTGGTTATTTTTCCCCTGCCAGCATTTGAAATCTGATTTAACGTTCCTAATTAAAAATCCGAACCAAGAATCTCTTTGCACAGAAAAAGAAGTGGAAATCTCTTTATTTAAGTGCCTCAGTCAGTACGTATACCAAGAGCATTTTGGTGCCTTGGATTTGATAGTACTGGCACCACCTATTGGTCTTATTCAGTGAAAATTATGCTTTGAGATCGGTTTCTCAGAAACATCATGAAATCTACTGTCACATAGATACTGGTAAAAATTTTGTCATGAAAAACGTACCAAGAATAAATCCTGCTTACCTGCCTATATAATATTTCAGGACAATTGACAGGCTAGTACATAGAATTCACCCATTCTTGCTTGGGCCATTCCAGTTCCATGAATAAAAAGAATACTTTGTTTATGGAGGTAGTGAATTTCTTACTACTAAAAAAAAACTTCACAGCATGAAATGAATTAAAGTAAGATTTATTTATTTTATTTTTTTTTCCAGAAACAGTAGCTGAATTAAAATTGGGTTTTTTTGTAATCAGACACTGAATTGGAAATAAGANAAAAATCCGAACCAAGAATCTCTTTGCACAGAAAAAGAAGTGGAAATCTCTTAAAGTGCCTCAGTCAGTACGTATACCAAGAGCATTTTGGTGCCTTGGATTTGATAGTACTGGCACCACCTATTGGTCTTATTCAGTGAAAATTATGCTTTGAGATCGGTTTCTCAGAAACATCATGAAATCTACTGTCACATAGATACTGGTAAAAATTCTGTCATGAAAAATGTACCAAGAATAAATCCTGCTTACCTGCCTATATAATATTTCAGGACAATTGACAGGCTAGTACATAGAATTCACCCATTCTTGCTTGGGCCATTCCAGTTCCATGAATAAAAAGAATACTTTGTTTATGGAGGTAGTGAATTTCTTACTACTAAAAAAAAACTTCACAGCATGAAATGAATTAAAGTAAGATTTATTTATTTTATTTTTTTTTCCAGAAACAGTAGCTGAATTAAAATTGGGTTTTTTTGTAATCAGACACTGAATTGGAAATAAGAATTTTGAGAAGAGACTAAACCAATATAAGAAAAAGGAGGCAGGAAAGATGGAAAAATGAGCAGGTGTAAGGACTGCAATGAGACTGAATACTTATCAAAAGATGACCTAAGCTAACACTGATAGTTTTTGAAGTAGATAAAGCTAAGATAAAAACACTGGACATTGGGAAAAATGTTTAAACTCGCATGAATAAAAGCAGAAGGAGAGCAAATGTGGGCAGATGTGCAGGGAGCTGAATTTGAATTTCTTTTTACATCTCTGTCGTAGTTAGCTGTAAGCAACAAGGATGTGTGACCCGGGGTACTTCCCTGATCGACTTGGTTAGTATTCATCGCTTGTTTAATGACAATTTTTGCAGTCCAAAATTATGGAGGCAAGAAGAGAGCAAGCCTACTGAAATCCTAATCAAACCCAAGAACACTGTGCTTTTGCTGCATAATTATTAAATATCTGTGAGGAAAGAATAGCCTGTACGATGACAGGACAGGCTGCTTTCCTATTACTTCTGTAGCTTAAAGACCAGATAGCCTTACTCAGATTTTGAAGTATTTTACTGCCTTGTAGTACAGAACTGTGTTAAGGCTGAACAAATTATGATACTAAAAGGCTGCAGCTGGAAGTGAAGCCTTGTTTTTGGCGAGTGCTCTGTAAATATTTAAAATAATCCGGCCCTAGGTTGAACTCTTAATAATGTGGGCAGAAGGAAGTCCTTCACGTCAGTAAGTTTGCACCAAAAAGAGACAGTAGCATATTGATTTTTGAGCACATCTGCCTGAAGTCAAATGCTCTTCAGTTTACGTGTCAGGTATATTAATACCACAGTATGACAGTATTGTAAGGTTGGAAGAGACCTTTGAGATCATCGAGTCCAACCTATGGCCCAACACCTACACCTACTCCTTACACCTACTCCTACTTGTCAGTTACACCATGGCACTAAGTGCCTCATCCAAATTCTCTTTGAACACCTCCAGGGATGGTGACTCCACCACCTCCCTAGGCAGAGCATTCCAGTGAACAATCACCCTCTCAGTGAAGAACTTCTTCCTAATGTCAAGCCTAAACCTCCCCTGGCGAAGCTTGAGACCGTGTCCTCTCGTTCTGTCACCGGTCACCTGAGAGCAGAGCCCCACTCCTGCCTCACTACAGCCTCCCTTCAGGCAGTTGTAGAGGGCAATAAGGTCTCCCCTGAGCCTCCTCTTCTCCAGGCTGAACAACCCCAGCTCCCTCAGTCACTCCTCATAGGGCTTGTGCTCCAGCCCCCTCACCATCCTCGTTGCTCTCCATACTGTTTTCCTTCTGAAATATACAGCGACGTATACGTAAGCGTATGTTTGGAAGAACTTGTGGTGCTGGAAGCAAGATACGTTTCTGTATAAATAACTGCTACAGCTTGCTTATGTACCTGATAGTCTCTATAAAGGCATAAAGGCTCGGGGTTTTCCATTTAAACAGTGCTTTGTTTAAATTCACTTGGATCCAAGATTCAAAACACCATATGGTTTTCAGCATTAAAGGGTAGGTAGGATGCTTTGTGCTTACTAGGGAAGATCAACATATTTGAAAATTTCTACCAAAGCAGGTGTCTGCTTTCTATCTCTGAGGACGTAACTTACTGCGTAGTTCATAACGCTGTCCTCCGAGAGGTCATTCAGATCCTTCTGAACTGATTTTTTTTCTTTGCCCTTCACTAAAGTTCCCCAAATAAAGAAAAGAAGATAAAAATAAGATAAAATTAAAATGTGGGGTTGTGGGGGTTTTTTTCAGGGAGAGGCTGCGTTCAGCTTTCATGGCACCTAAAAGGAGAATGAATTCAGTGTCCCCACATTGCCTGTGCTTCCCAGGCAAGTGCCTTAGGTAAATCATGATCTGTATAGTTATACTACCAGGATTTGGCCCCGAAGTTCCAGTTTATAAATAACTTTGCCAAGAAATCAGATAGCAGCATGTGCAGGTCTGAGTCATTAGTGCAGGAGACACAATGATGTGTGGAAAAAGCATGGCTCACGTCCAAACCAGCCCACGCACCTTCGTCAGCCCCTTGAAGTCCGTCTGCAGCAGGGAAGAACTCAATTTTTTTCAAGTCGAGCTGCTGTAGCTCACCCAATCTTAAAACTCAAAGGTGCATTAATATGGAACGCAGTGCTTCTCCTGATGCTGTGTTGATCAGTCATGCTCAAAAGGCAGTTTTGGAAGACACTAAGTTACTGTCTGAGTTAATTACCATGATTTCAGCTGCATAGATGAACATCCCCTATGTACACACAAAAATGTGTATCAAATAATTGTTTTACGTGTGTTTGTAAATTTTAAGGAATTGGGGAAATAGCCATATTTTTACTTTTATTTTTAAAATTGCATGAGCCTAAACTGGAAACAGTTAATGCCATTGATTTGATTGTAGAGTTAACGGAGGAGGCTGTAAGGAGGAAATCAGCAAGTACCAAAATAGCTTTTATGATAAGGTGCTGGGTTTAGAGACAATTCCAGGGAAATAAAAAAAAAAAAGGAGCTTTTAGTTCAGGAATATACCTGACTGACTTGTAACTGATCTGACAAAGTTTATCCTTCCAAAGCTTAACTTAAGCTGAAAGGGAATACAGGACTCCTGAAGCTTGTGACTGTCATCCGTACTCTGATTCTTTTGTGCTGATGTCTAGTGAAGATGCTGGGCAAAACAATTGGATTCAAAAGGGCTTCAAGTTATTTTTTTTTTTTTAAGCAAAGGTTAAAGACAGAAATATGTGGATTTTTTTTAAAATATAAAACCACGTTTGCGTTCTAGAAGTGGTACTTCAGTATTACAGCTGGAATCATTATCTTAAGTGTGCTATTTGCTGGACAGTCTTTTTTTTCCCTGCATATGTTCGTTTCCTATTTTTTTTTTACAGTGAAGTAAAATTCAAGCACAAGTTTAGGTCACTCTCTCTAAAATTGTGGCATTAGCTCTTACCAAAAGATACCATGTATTTTGCTTACTTGATGTCATTGATATTATAGGTAGGATTCAAAGTTTTCTACAGATGTGGTTGGTTCCTTTCCTGGTTTTATTGGCACATTCTTGTGCATGGATTAAATAGTAACGTGAGCTTTGGACATCCTGGTAGACGTAGAACAGAGATATGGAGAAAGCAGGGAATGTCAAACCGATCGAACTGTATTACAAATTACGTGGTTCTACAGAAAATCTGTAAATACTTATGTTTAGCTGCTTCTGACTGGCATCTGCCTGGAGAGGGTAAAATAAACTGTAATATCAGTCTGCCTTCTGTGAAATTGATACAGCCAGAGCTGATGAAAATATCTTTGAGGCATCAACCACCCTTACACATTTTTAAAGATGGCAATATTCTCTAACTTACAACCACGTAAATCCAAATTAAGATGTCGGAGGTATTACTGCAGGCTCCCAGTGATGTAGATGAGAGCAATATTTAAGTTGGCTATTTTTCTACTGTTCCTTTAAACTGTGTTCATAGTGAAGGAGAGGAGAGATAATACAATTGCTCAACACGTTTTTCTGTAAATAGTTTAAGAAAACAGTTAAAGACTGTTTCTGTACTTTGTGATGGTCTTTCAAAAGCTTCTTTCATTTGAAAATAATAAGAATTAGCATTTTTATTCTTTCTAGTGGTTTAAGAAAATGTTCTGCTGCTTTGGTATTATGCTGGATTTCATCTGTCCCTAATTTAGTAGTTACTGACCTTAAGACCACTAGATTTAAAGAGGAGTTTCCCTCAAGCAAATTCTCTGTCACTTTGCATGGAAACTCTTCTAAAGAGGATATTACTTCCACACACTGCTTTTTTTTTGATATATGAGCTCAACTTGACAGTTTTTGAGCTCTTTTCTTAAAGGCAAAAATTTGTAGGGTTTATTCTCCCACTTCCCCATGTGAAACATTAATACTCACACTGTAATAGGTGGAAATTGCAACACGTGTTGTGTGTTAGAAATGATTAGATTCTGGGTCTCACTTGCATAAGAAAACTTGCTTCACATTATTTACTTTTTTATATAGTTGAACAGAAGCAACCTTTTCTGTCCTCTTTGAACTGATGCTCCAAGCAGTGGGCAGTCAGGAGAGCTAAACTTGCTCATACCAGGCACAAATTCTGCGGTTGCACTCGATCTCAGAGGTCTCTTCCAACCTTCTGATTCTATGGATTTAAACCAAGAAACCAGGTAGGCTTTATGTGTTAGATTAAGGCTTTTGAGTTCCAGTTGGAGTTCCAGTTAGAAGGAAGGACTTGTACCGGAATGGGCTTCAGTTAGGCAGGAATGCCTGCCTCGCTGAAAGAGGGGCTGAGCATCACAGAGGATCAAACCTCTGCAGTAACATCTTCCAGAAACATTGTCTCACTGTTAAAGATTAAGTCCAATATGAAAAAAAAAAGTTACTGTTGAAGTAATTTCTTCTTCAAAAATCACAAAACACCTTTTGAAGGATGTGAGAGACGAACCTGAATAGTTACTATGATCTCAACGCAGACTGTTATAAATAGATGAGCTAAATTCTTTTTTGCACACAGTATTTATGCAACAGCAGGATTAAGTTTCGCTCAAGACTCATAGCAACATGTCTGTTTCTGGGCTTCCCAGAACAAGAGGGACATGGACATACAGTACAGAGTCCAGTGAAGGTATGCAAAGATGTTTCAGGGGCTGGAGTGTCTCTCCCATGAGGAAAGGCTGAGGGAGCTGGGATTGTTTAGCTGAGAAGAGAAGGGTCATGGGGGGATCCCATCAGTGTGTATGAACAGGTTACGAGAGGTTGCGAAGAGGTCATAGTCAAAGATGAGTAATGTTCAGCCTTTGATGGAGAGAAAGTTACATGGCAGGTAGCAGTTGTGGTTTTGAGGACGTTAGTGGCCTTTCATGATGCTACTCGTTGGTGTTCACAGTATCATAAGGTTGGAAAAGACCTTTGAGATCAAGTCCAACCTATGACCCACCACCTACACGTGCTCCTACTTGTCAACTACACCATGGCACCAAGTGCCTCATGCGATCTGAACTGATAAAATCTGCCTAGCACTTTTCTGTAGAACTATGACTTTGCTATGAAGGATGGTGCCCCGCCATCTTTCAAAACCAGTGGATGGAAGCACTCATCTTGATAGAGAAACGTAATGTATAATCATTGGGTTGATTGAATGGCCTTCCAGCTGCAGGTGGTCTCTCAGACACGGTGCATGCTGCTGCCGTCTGGAGCTGAGACTCCTCAGCAGCCCTTGCAGTGAGGAGTCTCCGTGACGTTCAACGTGCTTATGACGTAGAAGCATGTTGCTTTTCTGGTTTAATCGTACTATTTAACTTTGCAGCCCTCGCTCAGGCTGCCTGTAAGATGACTTTTCCTTGCTTTCAAGCTTGATGTGCGTTTGCTGAGCCCCCAGGATGGAATGCTGAATGCCAGGCATTGGGCTTACGGGTCCTTACACGAGCACCGTGATGCTCCTCATGTCGCTGCTTTTTTGTCTTTGACTGCTATCCCTTCTCTTCCTCCGTTCATGCCTTCCTCACGTTAGTAGAACCACTAAGGAACACCCTGTGTTACTTTTATCTTCATCGTGTCCTTGCTCTTCCTGCTGGCAAATCCTGGCTTAGTATCACAGTTTGAATAACTGAGTGGCAGTTTAAGTGTTTCCTGGGACAGGCCTTATTACTGGGCATCACTAATTCAGGTGTGTGAAAAATAAGGAGAAATTCCCAGTGAAGGCAGCTGGATTTTTGCATGTGTGAGATCAGAAGACTAGATCCTAGAATCATAGCTATTTTACATATATTTAAATAGTTTTTTGCTTTCTCATCTTTAGCAGAAACGTTTTCATATTTCAAATTTATTTGGAGCAACAGCATTTAAAATGAGGTGCTCTGTGGAAATTTACAATTTATGGTCCTTCCCACTTTATACCAAGTGCTAAATTCAATGTAATCTTAAAATGTTTAAATATGTCTTATAGAATATTGCTAAAAATGGGCTTAATAGCCACTGCCAGTGTTTCTGTATTTTTGACAGAATAATTCAGTGTTGCTCTTTTAGATTATTTTTTTTTTGTCTTCACCTCCTGCTAGTGATGGCAAGCATATGTATTTTTTAACTGTAAAGTGACTGGAGCAAGAAACTTCCAAATACCTGCCAAAAAATTGAAATGGGATTAGTAGCTGTGCATAGTTCTAACTTTATAAACAGTTTACAAATGTATTATTGTAAATCAAATTAAATATGTTCGTTTGTTTTTCTGCTTTAAACCGTGGCAGAAAATAGAAAAGTGGGCTTTGTGCTGTAGCAAGGGGAGGGCAGTGATGGGGACCTGGAAGAAGCTGTGCCACAGCTTGCGAGGACAGCGATCTACGTAGGATTCAGGTTTTAAAACTGTACTAAGTTTTCTCCTACAGGAGACGTGTGTTGGAATCTGTCTGGTGACGCAGTTACCTGGTTTGATTGTGTGCCAGTAATTACAGCAGGCAGCCAAGCCCAGGGTCTGTGCTGGAGAAACGCTCCCATGGTCCTTTTCAAGCTGTCTACAGCCACCAAAAGCTTCCATAATTAGAGTCAGCTTTATCGGACAGAGATGCCGCCTTATGTTTTTGGGCATTTTTATGGTAGTGCGTAACTAACAACCAGACGCAAAAGGAAATCTAAAAATCAGTAAAAATATGGAGGCAATAATTGGCCCAGGAGCCTCTGCAGGTTTGCTGATGTAAGTGTGAGCTGTGTGCCCTGTTTCTATGCCCATAATTCATGGGCTGTCTCTACCAAGCAGTTGTTCTCTCCGTGCTTGGGGTGGAAAAATAATTTTGGAAAATATTTGAGAATTGCAAACCTAGGTGATGATGAGATTTTCAGAGGCGTGATTAGCCAGACACTGCACTGCTGGCAGAAGGTACCGGAATTTAGACAAATGCTTGTTGTGCTTCACCATTTCACAGTTGATTTTGGTTTAGCATTTTCAGAATTCAGGAGAATATTTCATTCTCTGAACCTATTTTTAATGCTTTAGGAAGTGTTTCAAAGGGCAGCTGGCTTTATGTATGTCCACAAAACGCTTATAACTTTGAACATTTACTTTAAAAATACCTTTTTTTCCCTTTTTCTAGAAAGCTTGTACTAGCTCCCTTCCCCCAAGCAAGCCGTGTAAAGAGAAGTAGCTCCTGCGGCCGCTAAGAAAACAGTTGAGCCAGAGAAGCATTTGTTGAGAGCTTAACCTAGAGTTCATGCCAGACTGGGTAAACAAATGTTACTGAGAGGGTTCTTCCTTCCATCAGTCGTCAGAATTGGCTTTGTTTGTGAGGGGGGTGCTTGGAGTATGTCAGAAACCATGAATTAGACTGTATCTAGCTAACGGCAGCAGATGTTCTCCAAGGATGCTTGGTGTGGGCAAAACATCATGCAGGGGAAGCAGGGTAAATGTCGATGCGTTTAGCTGAACCCGACCCAGGAGTCCTTTCCAGCCAGCCAGTGCAGAGCTAGCATTTTACCTCTACAGTCATCTGCCATTGCAGCACTGACTGTTTTTCACTATTAGCTAATAAATTCCTGCATTGCAGGTCTGCATGCACACAGCTTCGTGGACTTTATTTTAACCTGTCATTAAAAAAAAAAAAAAAAAAGTATGAAAAGTAAATTTTTTTACTGTTTCGTGGTGCTGTGCAGTATGTGCTCTTTGTGAGGGTAAAACGACACCAAGGCCAGGAAACTAAAGGCTTTTACACTTTCTTCTGATGAGAAAATCTGAAAACTTATTTCCCATGAGACACTCAATTCCAGAAAAGAGCCTTCTTTTGAACCTTTGAAGCAGGAGCAAGTAGGGGCTTTTCTTGGTAGCAAGGGAACAGTTTGCAGGTTCTGTAAGGACCGTTGTCCCCAGGCTGGGCAGCGAAGGGAATATTGCATGTATGTCTTGACAGCAGGCGTCAGAAAGAGCTTGACCAGAGCTGGTCTCCTGCCTATTTCTGATGGTAAAAGAAATTTATGAAATTATTTTGAAACCCAAGCCCAGATCTTGAGAGAAATGTTCACTTGGTTTCTGCAGTTCAGAGGAGCAGTGATAAGCAGTGTTAATTTGGGTGGTCCGAGGATGTCTCAGCATCTATGGAGAGTCAGCCAAAAGGCAAATGAGTGTCGCATCTCAAGGCATGGTGATTCTGTCCAGGTGCTGATAACGATGCAGCCAGGAACTTTTGACCTATAGAATTGTGATTATGAAGAGGAAACTTATGGAAGATTGACCTCTGAAATTCTGAGGGAGAATTTATGTGGTTCATCTGGATTTCAGAACTGATGTCATTAAAAAAAAAAAAAAACCAGAGGAAAAAAAGCACAGGTTGCCCCTTTCTTGCCCTGGTAGTTAATATTGCAGAATTTGGGAATGCTTTGTACTTCCAAATATCAAGCTGCTGCTTTAGTTCATGTCGTGGATTTTAAGGTCTAACTTTGGGTGTATGAGTTTGGAGATGTGCGGAGATACTAAAGCAATGACGATATATGCTTCGTTGGGAAGGAAAAAGCAACTATGGTCAGGGCAGTCATTTAATCTTACTGGTGTAGTTTTGCAGAAAAGTGACGTCGCCTTCAGACCCTACCTGAAAATGTAAGTAATTACATAATTGAATATTAAAACTTCTAGTACTTACCTTGTCCGTTGCCTTGGTAGTTTTGTTTTAATACTCCTAACATAAAATAACCTCATAAAGAATTAATAGAACTTGGAAATTAAGAGGATGAGATATTGAACCAGTGCCCGTTACTTCATCTTCTTTTCACAGATGGTTTCCTGGCCTGTTAAAATATTGAGCAATTTGTAAGTGAGTGCGGCCTTTTAGCTTTTGTGTGCCCCTGTGAATTTGTGCAGTAAGTGTAGGTGCTATCGTAGGATGCAGTGCTCGTTGACGAGTTAGGTATGAAAAGCTAGGTCAGGTTACCTGGGCCCTGAATAAAGTAATTCAAAATATAGTCTTATTAAGTTATTGTATCTAAATGCCTTATAGTTGGCACAAAAAAAAATAGTAGTGTTGTCCAACATCTCCGCAGGTTCATTAGATTCGCTTATTATTCAGACTGAACGTAATTTTTATAAAATATATTGTTATGTATTTACTGATTTATTTCTTACTAAATCACAAAGTACTGTGATGAATCATTACAACAAATCTTATTTGCCAAAATAAACTAATCTATTAAAACTATATTTTTTATGGTTTTATATTTTGCTTAGGAAATTGCTTGTTGAATGGATCTGCAGGCTCTTTTTTTACTGCCGTTAGTTCAAAATACACGTGAAAGGAAATTTTCTTTCCAATATACTCCATTTTGCTTCAAAACCTATTTTTTTCTTTAAATAGCCTTCAGTATAACAAAGTTATTTTATGTCCTTCAGAAGGGTATGTTAGATGGTTTTCTGCAAGCTTCAAACTGTTTTGTGCATTAATGTAGAGGGAACGTGTTCTATACTCAGCCTTCGGACCAGGTGTCAGCAGTTCCTCTACAACCGCTTCATTGTGTAATAAAAGTATGCGGTGAAACCTGTACAGACGTTGGTTGGTAGAGGCAGACTGTCCTGGCCTGTTCAGCGCTGCAGGAAGAACAGCAGACAGGAGACGAGAAAACAGCTCCTCCTTAACGAGATTTTTGTCTCACCAAGGCAAATTAAAAAACCCATGTCATTTATCTATGTCATTTCCTGTCGCGTACTGCTTGTGTATCTATGGCCAACCTTTCAATACTCTGCCCTTTCAATACAATTAAGTCCTCTGCCCAATTTATTTGTTGTTACTAGAAGTCAGTGTTATATTACTGAAGCATATCCACGCTGAAAAATTAAGATAATAAAATAGGGACTGTGCTTTATGCTCATTATAAGTTATATCCTTCTATTTAAGGAGAAAGAGCAATAATCACCAGGAATGGAAATAGAATTACGGTGCATTATAGTTCAGAGATGTTTTTACCTTGGAGCACCAGAGGATTAGTAATTATATACCTGTCACTTAAAAGGAGATTAAAAAAAAGTGTTTGGCTTATGGTGGTACGTGGCATTTCCTCAACTCTTTGTGTTGTCTTTGGAAGGAAAATCCTTGCTGGGAATCTGTCAAAACCATGGCAGCTCCTTCCAGTATGTGGCTGCGGCAGATAAGAGTTGAATAGTTGCTCTAGATCTGTATGGAGTGTCAACAGCCACAGCATCAACACGCTGGAGGTGCTTGTAAAGCAGTCTTGAGTGCTGCAGTTCTGAGCTTGTCGTTCAAAGTCAGAATGTGACGACTGCTTTCTACTCCTTTCTGCTGTTTTGGTTAAAAGAATCTCATTTTAAGTTCAGTTTTCATTAAAAATGTCTATATTCTATGTTTATTTGCTACTGTATTACAATTTGCCAAGAGAGGTCGAGGCAGCAGCCGGTCTCACTGTTCAGAAAGTACCAAAGAGGAAAGAGAGTAGGTGTTTGTTTTGTCAATTGCTCTTTTGTAAAGGAGGGATAATTGATATATCTGTTATCATAGGGTGCTTCCTCTCTACCTGAAGGGTGGTTTTTTGTTTTGTTCCTTCTTCATAGCTGTGGGCACACGTTTCTTTCTTCTACTGATTATCTGAAACAGCTTGGTGTCTCTTAATTTCACTGCACCTTGCACGATTAGATTGAGCAGTGAAAAGAATGTCAGTGGCTTTCCAGACTCATGACATTTCATAAACCAGTGTTTTGTGGATGTTGATTTCTGTATAGAGTCAGCGCCTTGGAATCTGGGAGAGCGGTGGTGTTCAATATTGCAAAAACATATTTTTTTCTTGCTTTCCCAGCTGGTTTAGTGATGGCTTGAGTTTCATAAACTTCCTGTGTGCTTTCCATTGCCCCAGAGTCACGTTACTTTGGGGACTAGAGGTTCAAATGTGGGGGCAATAAATTTATTTCCATTAAGTAAAAATGTGTCCAGTCTCCTTAGGATATTCATAATTACATTAAAGGTCAGATTTTCTCGGGTTAAGTTTCTCTGCACCTCTTACTTGACTGTAGCATTTAGTACTATTGCAAGAACATATAGATAGCTCTTTGATTCATTTTGGAAATGAAATCTTAACTGAAATATGGAAAATCCTCTCAGAAGTTCTTATCATAAAAAATGAACCTCCCTCAGCAATTTTTTATTTCTTACAATCTTTATTTTTCACCTTCTGTAGTCTCCCGTGCAGGTCTGGTGTGATAGTTGGCTCATTTAATTACTATTTCTCCAAAAAGATAAGTGCTTTTAGAGTCTAAAGTGTGTCATTTTCCTTTAGAGGGAACTGTGATGGGAAGAGGATGAAGGAAAGCGTTAGCAAATTATTTGTGTGCAGCCTTAAAATCTGGAGGCATTCTGGCAGAATAGCAGCTGCGAAGGTGCAAAACTCAGAGGATCTGAAGATCCTTTTAGAAAACTCATCATTACTCAAACACAAACTAAGTAGATGTGGAGCCAATGGTGCGTTTAATGAAGATTAAAAGCAGAACAGCATTCGCTGCTTTTTCAGTTCTTCTGGATGCCTACGCTTCTTGGGTTTTTTTTTTTTCCTCAAATACTCTTAGCCCTCTTCCCTGGGTTAGCACTGATTTTCTAATTAAAAGGAATTCCAAAGACAAATGCTGCTTTCCTGGTGCCAAAGCTTGTCACAGTAAGGACTGCTTACAGTGGACCCTCCCGGTCCATAGACAGGGAGAAGATAAGTCAGCTGCGGTGATGTTCTTTTGCCTCTGAACAGCAGAGCGCCCCAAATCTCACTGCTTTGTAATATTAAGGCAATTGAACACCTGTAAAATTTACTTAATATTTTAGACCTAAGCTTGGGGAACCACTCAGCATTGGCAATATGTTACAGACTTGTTACCTGTATACGTGCCTTTAAAATGCTGCTATTGTTGGTCTTTGATCCCTCATCATCGTTGTGAAAGTGCCGATCCCGTATTTACTCAAGTATTTGACAATCCTAGTTTATTCGTGTCATGCAAAGCCAGCCTGAAGTATGTCTGACGTCGTAGCCAGCCTGCTCATTTTGTACACCTCAAAATATTTCCCCAAGCTTTCTTATTGTATGGTGATGCATTAAGGCCCAGTTTCTCAAGCACTTTCCTTGTTTTGGTTTGTTTTTTTCCCCTCATCGAGAGCACAGTCAGCTTCCTGACTAACGGTTTTGGATCGATGTGCTGTGTTCCACCGTGCTGGTATTCTCCACGGTCTCTCTGCTCTAGAAATCAACAGGAATGTGACTCAAGCGCTCCAGAAAAGTAAAAAAGAACACATTTTTTTAGCTGTAATTTCATGTAGCTTTCAGCAAATGTTTTATAGACTTGAGAATCTGCAGTTTTCCAGAGAAATTACAGAGGATCCTCACTGCTGGAACCAGTGAACTCAAATGCATTTGTTCTTTCCTACCCATTCAGTCTCCGTTCTACCCATTTTGTGTGCCCTTTGTGATTTTGTATAGTTTTCCGCTGAAAAGCGAGTGAACTGAGACCTTCCCAGGACAAAGTTTAGGCCTCTTTGCTGGTAACGTGGGTGTCTAATTTCATTTGGTTTTAATGACTGGGAGTTTCTTTTGGTGCTAGGTGATGCAGATGTATCTCCCGTTCTGTGGGATTGCCATATCCAATGCCCAGCTGTTTGCAGCTTCGAGGAAGGAGTATGACAGAAGCAGGGTAAGTAGAAAATGTGCATTGAACCAATAGCAAATCCTTCATCATTTGTTCCTTCAGGTTTCACCAATGCTTATGTTTGCTAAGCAGGCAGTTTTAACTCTATTCCTTTTTTAAAAAAGGTGCCTTTTACCTTGTCACTATCCTGACCGAGGCAGCACGCAAAGAGCACGGCAAGGAAATACGTTCGTGGTGGTGGCTGTTGTTTCTTCATGTCAGTTCCACATTTTGTAGTGCTTAAACAATTGTGTTTGTGACACAGACAGTGCAGGAGAAGGAGTTACTTTGGCAGAGTAGAATTCCAGAAATATCAAACCTTTGCCATCCTGAATTTGTAATACTCCATTCACGTGCATATAATGTGAATATGTCTTTATAAAGGCAAGAAAAAACCCTGTATGTGCAGGGTTTTAACAGCATTTGTCTGCATCAATACATTACTCATGGTTGCTGCTGCCATGCATGAGTTGCGGTAGGAGACTCCAAAGAAGTAAAACCAATGCTGAGCTCATTCATTTACTTTTTTTTTAAGAAATAAAGTGGTAATTTGAGTTTATTTTATAATTTTTGGCTGTTTTTTCTTAATCGCCTTTCCTGCGACAGTGGGAAATGATGCTTTTGTTATTGCAGATCACAGCTCACCAAGGTGGAAATACCATTGGTAGTGTTGAACCCGGTCTTGCTTCACAAAGCTGGGGAAGCTACAGTGGGGTGGGTCTGTGTATTGAGCACTGACATCTGTATATTCAGGATTTTGGTGATTTCCGTGTATGGAAACTAATGCTTTTCACTACTTTGAAAATGAACCAATAGCCATTTTCTAATGGTGTGTATGTTTAAGGGTCATGAAGCATCTGAGCTTCTCATCTGCCCAGGTCTGACTACAAACTACTATGTTTTGGGATGGAGATGTGAAAGTGACTTGGGGAAAGAAGGTTTTCCACCCCAAATTTTTTTCTTTGTTTGATATTCAAACAAAATAATTGTTTGACTACTTAAAGACTTGAAATTTGCTGCAGATTCCCAGCCTGCAGAGAACAATGTCAGACTTTAGAGGAGTCGGCATTTAATCTTCCGAGGCAGGCATTCAGCAGAGAAGTATTAGGGACATTTTCATTCCACATTAGAAAATGGTAAATTCTGGTTGTTGAACGCATCAGGAAATCAGATTAGAGATACAGGTTCTTTGTTTCTTGTGCTGCTACAGCCATGAGAGGCGTAACAAATATCACTGCCATTTGACAGCTGTGTGGTGGCCTGTACGTAATTGCATTTTTGACTTGTTAGTGGTCTTTAGCTTTGCCTAGTCCATGGTTGAAATTAGCTGGTAAGTAACCCTGTGCCTTCCCTGTCTAATTGGACACCAATGGGAAGCCCTTCATTTTAAAACACTGACATGTTGTTAGCAGTAAAGATTGGATCAGAATTCTGTTGGATAATGGAAGCATTTATGTGGGTTATTTTTTTTTACAGCTTTGAACATGGAAAATTGGTAAGAAATGAATAAAACAGTTTAAATGCAGTAGCAAATTCAGTATAGCTAATCAAGTAACTCAATCCATACTGCATACTTGAAGAGTTGCATTACAGCCATTGTTTCATTTTTGGACCACAGTGAAGTAGTTTGAAAGGTTCCCATTGTTTGCTAGAAGCTGGGTTGTGCCCAGCTGTGAGCTAAGAAATACATCTTTCTTTCTTCAGACACCCCCACCCCAGTTCTGTTGCCATAGTCATTAAGAACTTGATTTGAATGAAGATTTCAATGAATCACTCCTATTAAAACATTTCCCAGAGGTTATGCCTTCTTTGCAATCCTTCATGTATTTATTCTACAGCCAATATAAGAGTTTTCTGTCTTTGTGTGCAGGCTTTACTGGAAGTAGTGAACGACCTCTTTGAAGAACAGACTGACTTAGAGAAAATTGTCAAGAAAATTATGCATCGGGCCCAAACTCTGCTGAAATGTGAGCGATGCTCAGTATTACTTCTGGAAGATATCGAATCACCAGTGAGTATGTCTGCACTGATGCTTGAGTGGTGGACCAGCTGCTTTTGTTGTGGTGATGCTGTTTGATATCATATGCAAATACTGGACAGCAAGTATTCCTCCAGCACAACATTCTTAAATGGTACAGGTTAAATCTTTATCAGTACCACTGTTGTAGTTCAATCCCAACAGGCAGCTAAGCCCCACGGACCTGCTTGGTAATTTCCCCACCAGAGTGGGATGTGGAGTGGAGTTGGAAGGGTAAGAGCGTGGAAACTCCTGGGCTGTTATAAAGACAATTTAGTAGGTAAAGCAAAAGCTGTGTGCACAAGCAAAGCAAAATAAGGAGTTCCTATGCTACTCCCAGTCAGCAGGCAGATATTCTGTCATTTCCAGAAAATAAGGGCTTCATCTCGTGCAGTGGTTACTTGGGATGACAAATGCCATGACTCTTGAAAGTGGCCCTTTTCCTCCTCCTTCCCCCACAGCTTTTATTGCTGAGCATGACATCATATGGCGTGGACTATCCCTTTGGTCAGTTGGGGTCAGCTCTACTGGCCGTGTCCCCTCCCAGTCTATTGTGCATCTACTCATTTACTCAGTGAGGGGGCAGAGTGAGGAACAGAGAAGGCTTTGATGCCGTGTAAGTACTGTTCAGTGACAGTAAAAACATCCCTGTGTTGTCAACACTGTTTTCATCACAAATCTAAAATATGTCGCCACACAAGCTGCTGTGAAGAAAAAGTCATTCTATTCCAGCCAAACCCAGTGTAGCCACTTTTTACAACGGAAACTAAATGGCTCGTTTGTGATGCCTTCGGGTCGTTTGAAGGCGTTTAATGGAATATCTGTAAGTTGCTGATGGATCTAATAATCTGTGGTGTGATCCAGCTGATACGCTGTGGTTCTCAGTTGTGTGTGTGACAGAACTAGCGCTTACTGAGGGGCAGCTGAGATAGCTTAACTGAGAAACAAGGTGCTCCTCTGGCCTGCTTAAAGAAAAATGACCTCATTTGTCATCAAGTATTTATTTACCCAATTCCTTCCTTTCATGCTATAGCCACTAGAAGGAAGGAAACATCCTATCTGTAGTTTTGGTTACGTTTACTTGGAATTTATGATCTTGCCAATGTTTCCAGGTTAATGCATTGTTAAATGTGTAGCGCTTGCAAGCACTTCTAGAGCCAGAAACGGTTGCATCATCAAGCAACTCTTTAATGCTCATTTTTGCAACTAAACTTTTCTTCATACATTCCAGTAAGTAATAATCAGGCATCTTTGATATTTCTAGTGATCATACTTCTGCATCTGTTATTCTTGTTTAACTGGAGCAAATGGCAATATTTATATAGTGTCTGGTACGTGACACGTTACATCTTCAGCCAGGCTACTGGTGCCTCAGAAACAAGAGAGAAAAGTGAACTTCTCAAGACTTTAACTGACCATCCTGTGTGTTCAGCAATTCACCAGTCCTTACAGCAGTCTAATCGGTGTCTTCACAGTAGTCAGCTTCTGAACTTCTCATTAATGTTGGGGTTTTTTGTGAAATCCAGTATTTTAATGTGGAAGAACAGTAGTACGGTAAGTGTTGAACCTGCAACGCACTGAGTTTTCTCAGCTATTTTTTGGTGGCCCTTACTCCATGGGATTTGTTTGTTCCCGAAGAGTTTTCTCCTCCCTCCAGCTGTTTGCAGGGGTAGGTTTGGGAGTAGCTATGTTTGCACGTTGTAACAAGTTAATACTTTCTAAAATAAATAATGAGAACCAGTCTTAGTTCCTAAATGATGAAAATACTGTGAAAAGGTAAGTCCTCTTGTTATCTTGAACTAGTGATTTTTCCCTGAGCTACCAGAAAATCCATTGGACAAGACACGTTTGCACATGAATGTCTGGGTTGTTAAGTACTTGTTCTTGACACGAAGAAGCTCTCGCTTTGAGCAGGTGAAGTGAAAATACGACTTGCAGCATTACTGAAGCGTGTTTGTCTTGCGCAATTGCTCTGTCCACTTCACCAAGGAATAATCACTTCATTGCAGAGCTCTTTAATCTGAATAGATGGATGGAAATTATATCAAAGTATTCGTCAAAAGTTGGATTTCATGCACAGTTTTGCCAGGGATTTTCAGGGGGACTTTGTAGTGCTGCCATTTGTGGGGCAGGAGAGCCTCTTAATAATGTTTAACATTTTTATAATTATTGATAGTAGTAGTAAAATACGTGACTGCCGTTATACCGGTAGCTCCCTTCAGTGTTTTGAGGCCATTCAACACAAACCACCCTTCCTTCTACTGGAGAAGTGGTTGAAGAATAAAAATGTCACTTGTAATATTTTTCTTTTTTCTATACAAGTATCTTCGGGTTCACTGACTCCGTAATTGATTGTTTGTTGCTGGGCTGTGACAAGTCTAAATGATTCTCAGAGACAGAATCATAAGTTTGTGTGCATGGCAGCGAAAAAACCCATTGTTTCTTTTCCTGGAGGAAAGGTATGATTCTCATTTCATTTCAACTAATAAAAATCAAGTACTGTCAGTGGAATGCGCCCAAAATTACGCTACCATTCATAAAAGCAAGATTGAGATTTGCATTTCGTTATCTTTCTTACAGAATTTTAATGCTTCCAGTTTATTTTCTCTTTCTAGAGCCCACACACAGATTTTATAATTACAAGATAGATTTCTACTACATTTTTATGAAATGCCACTATGTTTGCAAGTAAAACATGGTTTTTATTTCTCACAGAAGAGTACGTTGTGTTAGTAGCAGGCTGTGGGTGGCATTGTTCACTTGATTTTTCTGCTCTTGGAACTGTTTCTACCTTTGCACGTGGAGGCTTTTTTCCAAACCACCAGCAACGAGTTCTTATTCCTCTACACCAAATTCTGGGATGTGGACAGCCAAGATACTCAGTTAAGCCTAAACTTTTTCTAAATAGGCATAAATCTTGGGTTAATTTGGAGTAGGAGTATGACGTCATGCCAGCCACTTGGTTGGTTTTACAATTGGCAAAAGTTATTTTCCCCAATTTCCCCCTGTTTTCGAGGGTCAGTCTATATTTCAAAATAGATCTCCACAGATTAACTCTATTTTTATATATGGGCACGTTATATTTACTGGGTTTTTGCGTATTCATTCATTTTAATAACAATTCTAAGTGACTTTTTTTGTGACAGGTGGTGAAATTTACAAAATCCTTTGAGTTGTTATCTCCAAAATGCAGTGCTGATACTGACAACAGGTTAGTGCTCGTGTCTTCTGTGGTAATAAATTATATTTCACGTCGTTTTAAATTTGCTTGTTTACTTTCTTATGGAACTGTGGATAAATTTGTTTGAAAAGAGTGAGGCTGCAGTTTTTGCTTGGACAATACTCCTGCTTGTTTCAAATGGAGACTTGCTTGAATAAATATACATGCCAATATTTATATATATATATATATATATGTGCTGACATCGTTATCTGTGCCCTAGAGAAGAAACCAGGAAATAACTAAGGAGTTCTTATTGGTGAACTCATGGAGGACACACAAATGTTGTTTTGCATGCTTCATGCTGAATTAAAAATTACAGAATTACTTTAGATTGCTTGTTGATCTATTACAAAATTCCTCCCTGCAGTTGTTTCGAAAGGTTTCCAGTAAAATTGTATTTCTGCTCCTGTTGTCAATTTGGAAAGCCTGAAAATCGCAGAGAACGTGTTACTTCCTAGAAATTTAGTTCTTGTGACTAAATCTTGTTTGACAGCCCAGTCAAAATAGAATTATGTGTTTTGTTTAGTAGGATCTGCATTTAAACATTGATAAAGGGCTAATTGTGAGTACTAATAGAGCTGTTTGTCCAGTCTATTAATTCCTACAAAATATTGTAGCTAGTAACAGTTTACATAAATGTGAACACATAAAATGTCCTACGTAAAAATGTCCTGCCTACAAATTAGGGGAGGAAGATTCAGGGCTGTTGTGAGAAGCTTTTTCCCATCTTTCCAGGCCCAAACTCTGTGATTATGGTACACATTCTATGCAAATCAATTCACACTGATTCTGAATTAGAATTTTCCATGTCATGTGGCTGCCATAGTGATAAACCCAGCCTTCTGTCCAACTTACTGTCCATAGTTTAGCAAACTGACGATTACTTTTTGCCTTGACATATTTAAGCCCTTTCATCTTTTACGAGTATTCTGGGGTAATTTGCCTTCTTGCATGCTTTATTTCTTCACCTCCAGCATGGTAAGAAGCCACCACTTCATTAAGCTTAATTGCACATTCTACTCTGGATTGTGACATGTCTTAAAAATAACACTACCAATGTCTGCAATGCTGTGAGATCAACCCGTGGGAAACATTAAGGATTAAGATGTGCAAGCTGACAGCACAGCCCAGGGCCGCGTAGTAAGGGAGGCAGAAGCTCGGTCTCTTCCATCTACTAGTTGAGAGGTGGGAATGGTGAGACAAATGGAAAAGTAAAACAAGTGATAACAATTAGGCAGGCTTAAATATGGATAAATAATCTGTTGATTCATCTGGCAATCACAAGTTTTCGACAAAGAGCTTCAGAGTAGCAGCTGGTCTTTCCGAAGCAAATTAAAGGGGTGAAAATACATTCCTTTTGTTCGGGGACAAGAGTATGAATCAAAGGATGTGGTTGTTATTCCTGTTTTTCTCAAACTTGATCTGAAGCCAGATTAGTCAAAACAATGTAGAGTGGTGTCAAGATAACCAAGCTGGCTCATTTCTTGTTACCATAGTTATATTAGCATGTTACCAAAAAGCAATTTGTAGTAGCCAGTTCTACGCGTAGTCAAGTCAGGATTATTTTAACGTTAGTCTGTCAATAAACACACGCAACCTGCTAGTTAGCCTTTATAAGATTTATAAAGATTATTTCTGTGTAAAGATTCATTGCTTTTTTATTTCCTGTTTCATCCAGCGTAGAATGAAGTTGGTTTTACAAAGACCAAGGTTAGATTGGCAGATGTGATGTCACATTTGGATGTAGCACAAGCACAGCTTGAGTTATTGGCACAATAGTGGGGAAAATAAAGGTTATTTAGGATACAGAACGATGCCGCGAGCCCTTGACATTTGAGCACTTTCTAGTGCATCTTGCCCTTTTCATTCTACATTCTGCAGCTGTAACTGATGTAAAGTCATGAGACATTTCATGTGGAAGTCAGTGGCAGGATGAATTTCTTCACCGTGACACCAGTGAAAATGAATATTATTTCACTGAAACTGTAGTGGAAATCTGAAAAGATTACAGGCTGAGAACAGTTCTAGATATAAGTTTTATCCGAAAGAGAGGGAAACTCTGAGGGTAATGTAACTTTTCATGTGCTAACATACTTTCTCACATGGTTTTGGAAGAAATTGGCTTTTCTTTTACCTTTCTTGCATCTGGCTGATATCAATTGACCTGTTTAGTCCCTAAATATTATAATGAATACTCACACATTTTTTTCTTTGCTGTTGGTTGTAAAGAAATACCTTGCAAGACCATACTTGTGTTTATCTGTTCAGTTTGTGGTTTTCCAGCACACACCATGATCAAGTTTGTTATCCATGGGACACTGATGTTCTCCTTCTTGCCAGTTATTTTGTTCATGGTTGGCAAAGTCTGCTAAATTTTCTCTCTGAAGAACAAGATTACATAAATTTTAGCAGCCTTGAGGGTTTAGTTCTGATGTGTTCTGGATGAATATGAGCCCGAGGGAAGGTGCTGTGAGCTGTGTCTTTCCTAAACAAAGGAAATCGTCTTGGCAGATGATGGAGCCGAGATTAAAGGTCTCTAACTTGACTAACACTGGTAGTGGAAGGGTCAACTGTCTTGGACAGTACGAGCTGCATGGGACAAAATATCTGTGCTCCCTCTCATCCTGTTCCTGGGACGATGTGCACTCAGGTATCGTTCCTTTCCCTGCAGTATTTTAATTTGTCAAGAATTAAGAATTGGTATTTCCTCCTAGTGAAAGTTGAGTATCTCACTTGCAAAGAATGGAGACGACATAGTAGAACATGCTTTTAAAATTTCTTCCTGAATTGTATCTTGTTTACTTGAATTCATCTGCTGCGTAAATAATGCTTGACACCCATAATGTGGTCATGATTTAAAGTATCTTATATCATCCATGTTTTTAAGGCATGAGCTGGGAGCTATGCATTTGAAATTAAATTCTTATCCTTAAAGATTTTTTTTGCGCCTCAAGTATTGATATCCTGAAACATTTTAAATCATAAATGTGAATCTTTTATTTAGCTCAGAAAACAATATATTTATGTAAAGGTTGCTGTCGAAGTATACATATAACATTTATTACAGTCACTCAGAATGCTTATCCCAAATGGAAGTTGATCCACTCAGATTTGTGTAAATCATTATTATTATTATCACCTTTATTTATAGTCTTTTAAGAATATTGAGTTTTCTTTCAAATGAGTGACTTAGCTGAAGTAGTGTCCAGGAAATCAATGCAGCCAACAAAAATCCATCCCTTCACTTTGATTGAGCCTTTCAAGCATTTTACTGTGCATCCTTCTTTCATTCATGTGCGTTACTTCGGAGTTTTAAGCAACTCTGGTCTCCATGACTGCTCAGAGTTACTTTTTTCTAAGCAATGTTTCTTAGGTGTCGAAAATTGATGAGTTTTCTCCTCAAAACTAAGGCAACGTGCATTCACTTATTCACACGTGAATAGCTACATCTCGCCAGTTGTCAAAAATCTGGCTGCAGTGAGTCAGTGGTAACCTATTAGGTGAGATATAAGGTGAGGACTTTTCAGGTTTCTGTAGATACTGAGTCTTTTGGAGAAGCTGTGGTGGACTGGGGTGAGTTGAGCCCATAATTCTAGTGTATTGTGCTCATTTAACTCTCCAGCCCCTCAGTAGCTCTGGCAGAAGCTGAGCCAGGAGAAGAAGGAAGGGAAACCTTCATGTATTGTAAGTCTATTTGGATCCACCTAAGGATCCTACCTTATTGATTTTAAGACTTATTCATAATCCATTCTTCAGTCATTCATGTTGGGCATTTCAAACAGAAATTTAAAAAATGGCATTTCCCTTGACAGAAAAAATATTGGAAATATGAATTAAAAATACTCTGAATTACTAGACTAATCTGAAAAATTAAAATCTTAACATTATATACTTTCAGGTTGCTGTACAGAAAATATTATTCAGAACTGGTTGCTTTTGATAAACAAGCTCCCACAGAAGCTTGGAACATAACCCCACTCTTGACTGATGTGTAAAGGCATTTCATGATTAAATGCTGTGTTTATTTTACTTGGGAGACGGATGCTATTTTCAATGGAAAGAATTGTGGAAAGGAGATAATTTTGGATGTACAGTTTCAATACCAAATGATTGCTGCATAGACAATACTTAGTAATCATTAATAACTGTGAATGGTTCTGCTGCTCTTGTGGGTGTGCCTGTAAGACGTATCCAAAAGACGTTGACTCTACTCTTTTTTCTTCCTTTGCTGTGTCTTTTGATAGTTTCAAAGACAGCATGGAGAAATCATCGTCTTATTCTGACTGGCTAATAAATAATAGCATCGCTGAACTGGTAGCTTCCACGGGTCTCCCAGTGAATATCAGTGATGCCTATCAGGATCCTCGCTTTGATGCTGAAGTAAGAGATTTTTAAAAGTGTAAATAGACATCAGATTTTTGAGGTTGCAGCCAATATACCACAATTTTGTTGTCATATCCAAGTGGCTGTAAAACACGTGACTGTTTATTTTTGGGATAGCATTTCCTCCTTCTGGTCTGCTGGTGTTGACATGGCTTTGTGCAGTAAGGGCAGGTCACTGAATTCGTGTATGACTTCAGACAGTTACTTAGTCTATCCACGATTAATCTTTTTTTCTATTTATGATTGATATCTTCCTCTATCAATTGCTTTGATATTTATTCAAACTGATTTTTAATGCTGAAAATTCCACTGTTGATGTTCAGTGTTAGCAGCACCATCATTGTTCGCTCTTGGGGTGACTGGGACTGTACACAGAGTGTAAACAGAACCAGTTTCTAGAGAGACAAATGTTGTTTGTGATCTGATTTAGCCAACTGACCTCTTAATTCTCACAAATAAAATATACACAGTGAATTAGTTATTTCTGGAAGATACATACCCCACTCGTAATACAAGTTGTTTGTGTGTACTGAAGTGTTTGTTCCAACCTCAATGAGGAAGGTGTAGGTACAGATAAAAACATATGAGTGTACTTAAAAGCTAAACAAATATTAGAGGTGTGTGGAAGGACAAAATCTTCACTGATTTCTATCCAGTTGAAGGGTGTTACTACAGGGGACTGGGCCAGCAGTTGGGCAGCAGGTGAATACTGGACAACCAGCTCACTGTACTATATTACACAATAAGTGTGCTTAGAAGTGGTTCATATTGCAGGTTTGGTTGGTTCCAGTTAATCCCTTCCTTAACACATGAAATAGATCTCTCAAACCATTAGAATTTGTGAAAACAAGAAAAATAAAAGGGGCCTGCTGCAGAAGTGTGCAAGAAAACTGTGTTGACGCTATTTTTTTCAGAATTTCAAACATTACAATTAATGCCTGGGGTCTCTTTCTTGCCAAAGAGAGATGCTGTGATAAAACAAGCCAATCATTGATGTGTTTGTGGTTATACTTTTAATATATCGTGTCCTGAATACTTTAGCTATCTCTTATTTGTTCCACAGTCAGTCCTTTCCAAGTCAGGGGCACTGCCCAATTTATAGAGAGAAACAGAAAACACTTAGGAACTATTATCTGTTTGTGAGTTCCTATGAAAACTTACTACTTAAGTTCAGTTGTTACTATGACTTATTCCTAAGGTCAAGTGTAGTAAGAAGATACGCCCTCTTATGACATAGATAGAATCAAACATGCCTTTGTAGGTACGAACAGATATTCTGTTCTCTGCTTCTATTAAATACACTCTTTTTGTTGTTGTTGTTCTCCCAGAACGCCTGTTGTTTTCCAGTGTTAATGCTCAATTTTCAAGTAATTCACCAAGAATTTAATGCCAGAGTATTTTCCTTGAGTTTGTTTCAAGATATACATCTGGGGCAATTGTTCCCCCACTCCCATGGATTTTAGGTGACATTCCACACTGATTTCAGTGATGAGTTTTGATTATGTACAAATCGCTAAAATCTGAGTTATATCTTTTGCTAACCAGGAGATCACGATGTTCCCATTCTGCCTCAGCATATGAATTATTGCTGGTGTTTTACTTCTGTTACAGAATGCCTATAGCACTGGCAGTTTTGGTAAGAGAACATCTCCTGAGCTCGTGTGAATGGGCTCATTCCACTCTCCTACTCTAATCTACTTTGAAAAAATATTTTCTTTACTTCAGATTGTGCAACAATGACCCTAAGGAATAAGGCTCTTAGTGCCACGGTGTAGTTGACAAGTAGAAGTAGGTGTTGGTGTTGGGTCATAGGTTGGACTCGATGATCTCAAAGGTCTTTTCCAACCTTGTGATAGTGTGATACTGTAATAGAGCTTATCAAGCACAGAAAAGAAAGAATCAGTGACACTTAACAATAAAGTCTGCTATATTAGATAGAAAACAATAAATGAGGCAGAAAAATTATCTTCAGAACTACAGGACCAATCAGACCTACGTAGAAAACCTCAAATCTTAATTTTGACTCTATCCTTGCATTTTTCCTAGCTTGCACTTTTGCACAGTTCCCTACTTATTCATGCCTCTCTTCTGAAAATTCTCATTTTCTGTAAGCCTCCTGTTATAGCTGCTTTTACAATTTCAGTTTGACAATTGGGAAGAGTATTTCTAAGGCACAATTCTTCCGTAGTGGTTGTCCTTAGTAATCCTCCAGTATAAGTAATCGAGGTATCGACTGGACATTGCCTCAATTGCACTTTGGTTTTAATTCCAAATCATAGTCGTCTAGTATAAGCTTTCTGTGGCAGGCATGGTGATATTTGTAGTTCCTAGCCAGTTTTTAGAATAATCCTTTGAGTTATGGTTAATCTCGCTGTGAAGGAGGTTTCAGCAGTTTTTTTTCTAAGAGCTGATCCATGTGGAGTGGCATTTGTAAATGTAAAGTCACTCCTTGACGTTTCTCTTACTAGATTGTAAAAGGCTGCAGATGGTACCTCCTGCTAATGGTAGCTCTCATTTCTATGTCTTAGGCTGACCAGATTTCTGGCTTTCACATAAGATCTGTTCTCTGTGTTCCTATATGGAATAACAACCACCAAATAATCGGTAAGACCGTTCTCGTGGCTGCATCATTTTTGCGCTAATGTAAATTTAATTCTGTCTTTTTAATTCTGTCTTCCTTTTTCTTCTCTTTCCCAGCTGAATATTGTTAAGAAGTTACGGTACCTAGGATGCATGCTAGGTATCCAAGAAGGAATGTTTTGACTTGGATACTGTATGGACTTTTCCAGCTTTCCCATTGTGCTGTTGTTAAGTTTTATGTTGTATTCAAACTTGAAAACTAATGAGATGAGAACAGAAATGCTAACAATATTAGTGGACGATGTTTGATATTTTGTACACAACTCAGGAACCTGTTTCTGCAGTCGAGCAAGGGGGTCACTTCCCTCTTTAAGGATCAACTGCGCAGTCAGGGAAGAGTTACTGGAGGGGCTGCGGCAGCTGTGGGAGTTGCCTGTGGTGTGGTGTGCGCTGGATCACGCTGTGACAGGGTGTTATTGCTTGTTGGATGGGACACTCCTAGCTAGGGTACACCTGCAGTTTGCCCTGCGTTATTTCCTGCTTCTGGCACAAAGAGGAGCACTATTTGTAAATAAGAGTGCCGGATTCCTCTGTTATCTTTCCACAGAGGAATTCAAGTCCAAGTGATAGCAATGCAAGCTGTCGGGGCAGGACTTGCGTCCCGGCATGTTGGTGACTGTCAGGGAGAGCTGAGAGCAGTAGAGCATTGCTGGAGGCACTCGGTGCCGTGCAACATCAGGATCTTCTCTGAGCTTATTCAGCAGAGATTACGTGGAAATTGGGTCTTTCAAAAACATGGCTCATTTTTTGTTGTGCCTTGCACATTACCTTAAAGAAGGAGAGAGAACCTGAACCCTTGACTGCAGATAGCTAAGGACATATTGGAGCTAAATTAAATAGAAATGGTTTGTTGCAGCAGAACTCAGAATTAGTTCAGCTGGAGCCAAAAGGTTGAAGACTTTTTTTTGTTTTCAAGTGATGTAAGGAAATAACATTTTTTTTCTTTCATTCACTCAATGAATTTATGGACCAGTCATGAGGAAAACAGGATTTTGACACTCAGGTGATGCTAAACCAACCAACATTTTAGAAATTAATGTGCTGATTCATCAAACAATATTAGTTAATTCCAGATTGCTAGGACAGTTTCCGCGATGGCTGTTAGCACAGCGCTCTGGCTCTTTCCTAAAGAGGTCTCTAATCTTTGTGAAAAGCTTTGCGAGTAACTTTTAGATTTGCAGTATTACTTTTGGAGAGTAAAGAGTAACAGTCAAAAGTAATAAACTGAGTCGTGGTATCAAATCAAGCAGACTTTTACATGTTTATGTCTGTTTAACAATTTTCAGAGTATTTGCAGCTTTTCAGTTTGAAAGATGTTACCAATGAATAAAATATTCTGCATTGTGAACTAATGAATGATGATTATAATTCATATTAACTCTTTCTTAAAGGGGTAGCTCAAGTGTTGAACAGACTCGATGGGAAACCCTTTGACGATGCTGACCAGCGACTATTTGAAGTAAGAAGCATTTAATTTTGTAGCAATAGCATGTTTTCAGCAGGATTTGGTATTTCTGGGTAATGCTGCTTCAGGCTGCTCTAATGAGGAGGGAAGAATGTTATCTGTATTTGTGGTTTGACATTAATTGTCAGAAATCCTCACTTAATAAGATTGAATCCTAATTAAAAGAAGTTTCTTGCATCTGATCTTTCTCATCTTGTTGAGGCCAGCGACTTACATTCTTAAGAATGATTTTTTCCTAATACTTCCACACAGTTCCTTTTAATGATGAAGCCAGTATTAATCTTTATATTTGCATTATTTAATTATAATTTATTTTCTTTTTTCTCTTTTTAATTTTAGGCTTTTGTTATTTTTTGTGGCCTGGGCATCAACAACACAATTATGTATGACCAAGTGAAGAAATCCTGGGCAAAACAGTCGGTGGCTCTTGATGTATGTGTACATTTTAATGAAACCTTTTCATGATCACGTGTCACATGTAAACAAACTTCCTGCTTCCGAATTTATTGCAGTTAGCACCGTTTTCTGTATCTACCTCTGCAACTGAGAGTGTTGTCTTATTTAGATAATGCTGAAGGGAAACTTTCTCAGGTTACACTTAGCTGTAGGGCTTGTACAGAGCTTAAGTAATTTTGAACCTGAATCTCTCATTTAATGCCTAGGATTTTTACATTGGGGGGCAGTGATAATGGAGAGTTTTGTTCCTCATAGGTGCAAGCGAAGGAATTAATCTAGGTATTATATGTCTTTTCTTGCCCATCAGTAACTAAAAATTCCTTAGAATTAGTTATTTTAGCTAGCTTGTTGTTTTTCTAGTGTTGTAAAGCATGAGTAAAATTTACTGCCAACAGGACAAAATTTGAAAAACTTGATCATCATCATAAGGGTTTTACGTATCAAAAGCAACACCTGCGGAACACTTACGAGATATATGTCTTACTGGAGTAAAGTCAAAGCAGGATGGCTAGAAGCTCAATTAATTGCTCTGCTGTGGGTCAAGGCCGTATAATGCAAGGTGCCAGCATTCCAACATGTCACGTCTTCCTATAAAATATATTTAGGGTAGCGAAATGGGTGGAAAACATTCTCTTTTTTTTTTTTGTCCCTTGCCTTTATAGAATTTGTTTTCCTGTTTCTGCCCCCAGCGCCATGAAGGCTAAAATCTACCAGCCTCCTGTAAAATGAACTCTAAAATGCAAGACGTATTTTACAAAATTATTATTTTTAAGCTTCAGTAAGCTTATTCAACAGTAAAGCTCTATTTTTATTATGTTCTGGTGATTTCAAATATGAACATGTTAAAAATAGTCTTGGTGAGAACAAAGCTTGGAGTTTTGAGAAAAGCTTTACAAATTCATGTTGTTCCTACTAAGTAATTAAGAATGATTTAAATGAAATTTAAGGTCTTCATTATGCAAGATTGATTAATCTTTAAACATTTCTCTGATGAAAGGGTAATGTCACTAAGATTTCCATATTATTTTGAATTTAACATGTGATTAGGGACCGCTAGATCATTTTCCTCCCTTATGTGTGCACCCTTTAATGGTGTAACTGCTTGGAGTTTGCACAATATCCAGCATTACAATAAGAACTACAAAAATAGTGTTGACTGGAGTTTCTGTCTATTGGAACAAAAATCAAACCAAATTAAATGCTATGAAGATGACTTTTTTTTCTTTGTGTCAAGGTTATTTATACATTTTGAATCTGTCCTTTAAAGCACTTTTTGAAGCCGTAAGGATGAAAGTTAGCATAGACATTTGTTATTTACTGTTGAAATCAAGAAAGTTTAAATTTCTCGATTTAAAATACAGTTTCTTTCTTTGATCTAAAGAAGATGAATAACCGTAGAGCTTGAATGTAGATTATAGGTTTGATAAATGGCCACTGTGCTTCAGTGAAGAGTAATTCTTTCTATAAATGAGCAACAACTCATGATAACATTTGTGTAAAGTGATTGAAGATACAATAGAAACATACTGAACAAAAGAATGGTATATGCTGAAGGACTGTGAATCCATTTTTCAGTAATGGACCACTTTATTAGTATTTATGTATTTAGCTAGGATGGCAGTTAGTAGTGTTTGATACCAGATGTGAAATAAATCAATTTGATGAATACCATAATAAGATTATTATCCGGATACACAGATATTATTTTTCATATAAAATTCTCCTAACATTGACTAATAAACAGAAGACCAAAATGTAAATAAATTATGGGGAAAGGTTGGCAGCAGCATGCCATGTGGTTCAAATCCAAGCTACTTACTATTTCCTATATTAAGGATACAAAATTTGCAAATTATTAAAATCTTAAAATAATCAATATTAAGTAGGACTGTAAAAATATAGAGGTATGTCATGAATCCAGATGAAGGATTATCTTAAAAATTTTGGTATTAAGTGTAATCTGTCATAGCAAAACATGTAATTCTATTAATCTTACAGATTTCTGAGAGAAGCTACGATATGGATGGATGGAAAAATAGATACTCTTTGAGGAAGGGCATGATGTATAGTTATAGAAAGTAAAACATGGGACAGAACAGGTGAACTGGTGTTTTTTATTTATTCTTTTATAGTGCAGGAATGATTTCCTGTTACTGTAAAAGATGACACCTCTAAAATTGATATGAGTAAATACATCATGGGACTTATTTCCACAAGGTTTTGCAAGCCAAGGGCATTTGAGATAGACTTTAGGTATTTGTGTCAGTAAGAGAGACATTCATAGATGAAAACAGTTTCAAAATTAGAAGTATAAATCAAATTCTTAGCGCATAGGCAGACCAGGTGTTGCTGTGTGATGAGGACCTGTCCTTGCTAGGAGTGCTCTAGCTCTGTGAGCTCCCTCGTGGACTGGTGCCTCGTCTCATGCACAGTCAGACCTTGGTAGTTCCAGGACACAGGATGGCTCTTGCACCTTCTGGAGAGCACCGACACCTAAGGATAGAATGCATTCTGTGTAAATGTGTGCATACTTATAGGTAATAAGAGGAGGTGTGCAGTACTTTGAGCATTTTATTTGGTGCTTTCATCTCCAAGATGGTCTTGAAGAGAATGTCAGATATATCGTGGAGTTGCTGCTTGGTGTGCAGTGATGTGCCGCTAGCGAAAGCGTTAAAGCTTTACAGTATGGCAGAAGGCGTTGTTTAAAGTCTGTAAATCTACTGTTATTTTTAAATGAAATTCTTTGCTTTAATTGCAGACCTTCAGGAGAACAATGTGGGAATGCATATAATATTAAATTACTTCCTGTCTGTGATTCCCTGTAAAATTCCCTGCAACATAAATGCCAAATGTATACCTGATAACCTGCAATTAGTTATTATACGCTGACATTCAGAACTGAGTTATCACGTATAAATTAAATTTGTTTTAATCATCATTGATTAAACTGCAGTACAGAGCCCTATTATTTCTACTTGTCAAGTCTACAAAACTGTTTTTTTTATCTTTTGTTCTGGGGCAGGTGTTATCTTATCATGCAACATGTTCGAAGGCAGAAGTTGATAAATTTAAGGTAAGGATTGAAGTTATTCCTGAAAATATAACAGTAAATTAAAGTGGATGTTGACTATCTGAGAGGAAAGGTTTATGTCAGAAGCAGCAAAATGTAATTAGTAATAGTGATTTCTAAAGGACGTATTGCACATTAGGCAGGGAAGGTGGAAGAAAGTCTTTCATACCATTGTCCCACCACCAGCTGCTGGAACGACGTGGGTTTGGTGGCCTCCTCAGCGAGAACCATCACTGGGAAGTTATACCACAGTGGGAGGTGGGGAAGAGACTTGAGAAAATGAGAGGAACTTGAGGCTTTACGTTCTTATAGTGTGGAAGCTGTTCTGTCTTTACTGAAAAAGCAGAAGGTTCGCTATCAGGATCGTTCACAGATTCAGGAGGCTGGATGTGAAGGTGAGAAATTCTCCTCTAACTTCTGCAAGAGCCCTGGGCAGAACTATGTGATGTGTGCTGAACATAGCATTGCTAGGGACAAACAATTATGTGTTCTCTCTGAATCCTGCTGTGCTTGAGAGTAGGGAACCTGGTGACCTTGCTCTTTCGTCACTGCCAGCACTCCGGAGCTGCTTTTGTGATGGGCTTTGTTTGCCCCTTTTTAGCTTGAGGAGATATAAGAGAAATTTGGTGGCACTTTCCTTGGCCATGAGGAGTCGGTGTAGTAGAGGGCTCCTCAGAGCTGTTTGGGTGGCTGTTGCGTTGACTATCGGTGTTGGTCTCCTGTACGCAAAGTCCATCGGAGACCGTGGTGAAGTCTACGAAGGAGGTCTGGACTCTTGTGACCCTGAACTGCTGGCATTGGCACCTGTCTGGCTGAGCAGTAGCTGTTTGATGGTTACTTGGACGATTGACTGACTATAACCTGATCCGTGGATGGATGTGGTGGAAGGGGGAAGCCATGGGTGACTTAGCAGAGCTGATACTCATGAGTTACCTTGGTTGAGGAAGGGCACCTGTTGTTAGATAGTTTATTGGCTTGACTTCGTTGCCTAAACGATGCTGGTGCCTTTGAATTCTGTTTTATTGGTACCTGGTGATGGGGGGGGTGATATTCTCCCTCTGTTGTAGTTACTGGTGCAGTTACCCACCCTATTGTAAACTGAAGATTAGATTACTCAATTATTGCTGGAATCAAACATGCTTGAAGATAATTCCAACACTTCAGCCCGCAGAAGTTTCTTCTGTGTGCTTAAGTTCTTTGGTAAAAAGAACGTTGAAATATTGAACATTGCATGAAAGAGAAAGCAAATAACAAAAGACCATAAATTTTTCTTCCATTCCCCTTCCCCCAAAAAATCAGTTTACCTTAGAAAAAGCACCTATAATATAGCTTCTGTGTATATAAAGCTTCTATGTAATAAAGCTTCAGGATTCAACCACTGTCTATGTACTAGAGGACAGTACGTCTTGGTTTCTGCAGGCTATTGAAAGACAATTCTCTATCATGGTCTGTGTAGTTGAAATAAAAGCCTGCTATGTTACTCCTTGGATTTAGTAGTGCGGTGAGGAACTATTCTACTTGTTTTCCCAAGTGTCTTCATTAATAGATTTGCCAGTGTCCAAGTAAGGAATGGCTTGTCGTTATCGCTTTACCTTGAAGGCGTGTAACTGTCCATTTCATAGTTGATGATAAGGTAAAGGGAAATGATAAGCATCTTTTTAATTAATAACTTGAATAGTTACATTTTTATGCAGAACAGATGAGAAAACAAGGAATGTAACCAGGCTATGCTTAAACTAAGCTGAGATATTTTTTTCAGAAGATATCTCCCTTCCCTATATCCAGTTGTCTCACTTTCAATTCCTGACAAAATGAGTGCCGGGTACTCTTTATTAATGCTTTACACCACTGGTTGTAAAAACAACAAAAACCCCAGAGAAGTCCAGTGTGTCTTGTGAGCCTTTGACAGAGAGGGCCATCCATCCGTGGGATGGAATTGCTTCCAACTCCCCCCTTGCAGAGCTGTGGCAGCCCACCTCCCTTCTGGAGTCTCCTGGGGCACCCTACTCTGAAATCACCGCTCTTTTCTCTGCTCGTTATATTTTGTACAAGCCCTTTGTTATATTAGGGTCATCTTGGCGTCTTGACTGGGTAATAAACAATGCCTCCCTCTGGGGGGGTTTGGGGCTGAGCCTGTCCTGTCTCCCTTCGGTGATTTATCGGCAGATGTCAGAGGAGATGTCCTGATTCAGTCAGAACAGCAACAAACACATGTGACAGAGACACCTAAATGAGAGCAACGCCAGTAGTTCACTACTGGCTCTTGACTGGTACGGGACCCAACAGCAATTGAAGACTTTAGGTGACAATACATTTGAGTTGACAGCTTTTCAACTTATTACCCCAAATGTACTGTAGGTGGACCCCAGCAGCTTGGGAATAATTACATATTCTTCCTCCTAGTTCAAGTCGTTTATTTCCATCTTTGTCATGTTATTTTTGTTATAGTCTTAATGAAAAGCCTTTCCTTCAATTTTTATTTCCCCAAGACATTAAGAATATTCTGATACAAAGCGAGAAATTGCAAGTGTACTTTAAGTTTGTTTTTCCTCTGGCTTTTACCATTGAATTAATTTTATTGCATTACAGACAGCCTAGTAAGACTAGCAAAAGTTAATCTTTTGTACTTTCATCAGTAATTTCCTACTGTTATTGGATGAATTCACAAATACACGAATTCACAAATGTAGCTGTTATCTTTATGAGAATTAAATAGAATCAATTGAGCAGGTTCTGTAAAAAAAATATTTATGTTGCTACTAATCTTATCTAAGAATTAATGAAACAACAAAAAGTTCATCTTAATAAGAAACCCTGAAAAAATTAAATACCTTTCCCCAGATGCTAGGAAGGGAAAAAATGCAGAGCAACGTTAGTTGTGATGCTGAAAAATCAAGAGGGAAGTCCACAATATGGAAAAATTAGCCGTGAATGTATGAAATGGACCACATCATACAATTAGCCTCTTTCACGTCTGATTTAATCATCTAAAAATAAAACAGCAGCCTAGATTCATGTAGAATGGATTTTTTTGCACGTTCTTGAAGGGAATCCACTTATGATGTTACTAGAATATAGCTTTCACTACTAAAAACCTGAAAACCAAGCCTAAGAACGCATTCATGAGAAGTTCTTCTATTAATGAATGAATTTCTTTCCCCTCGGAAGGTAATCCAGTTATGTGAATCATCGCTGTAAAAATTCATGTCACCAGTCCTTTTCATTATTTGCATTAAAGCTTTTGGGATTCATTACCGCTTATGCTAGCAGGCACGTGTTTCTCAGGAGGCCAACGCGAGCAGGACCGGTGCGAGGCTCAGCCACAGTGTGTAGGCTCTGCTCATCTGGGGGGAGCCAACACTGCTGCCCATGCCCAGGGGAGTGGGAATGGAAAATTCACACCCTTTACCCAGTAAGGTTGTTTTAGCTGTGAGAGATGGGGTTTAGCCCTCCAGGTAGACCCAAGTGGAACTGCAGAGTTCTGGATTCAGAGCCTGAGCGAATTCGTGGCCATCAGTCCTTGTATTGCGTTTTCCGATCCAACAAGTTCTCTGAAAAAAAGCCAAGTTGAAGATCCTGTCCTCTTGTTATGCCAGTCTAGAATGTGCATAAAGTGAGAACTTGAGTTGACACGCAGTGTGAAATGGGCCCTTTTTTCCTGAAAAGAGGGAGGTTTTTAAAATGAGGAAAACCACGTGGAAGCTTAATTGGTAGAGTTTCAATAGCAGCATTTGAATCAGAATTAATTATTAATCAGGATTAATCGTAGGGTATCTACCATTGTTCCTGTCTTTGGGGTATGCGCTGTACTTGCAGGTCCTAAGAAAGAGGGTGTGGTCTCTGTGCATGATTTATAGGGTTAAAACAAGAGCAATTTGCAGTACTGTAGATAGACTCTCCACTGCCAGATTATTTTGCATTTGTTTACTTAGTATTATTCAACTTGGATTTTTTTAAAATTTAAATCATGATGATTCATAAAAAACTAGATAACATTTAAACCTGATATACAGCTAAGTTCATATAAACTGCATAATATTTTTTAGGTTTTCTGATATGTGCTGCGTTACCGTGAGAGGTAGATTTCTGATACCATTGCTCTAGATATAGGGAGAAAAATTAAAATTTACTTTTCTTCGGCATTTGCAAGTAAAACAAAAAACCAATCCACCTTGGGTGCAAGCGATCCTTGCATATCTGAGAATGCCTGTCTGAAGTCTTGAGCCTGATTTATCACAATGCTTCTCCTCACTTCCATCTACGTAACAACCCGAAACTCAAAATGCAATTTGGCAGGATAAGCTGAAGTAATGCACCGATGAATCATACCCATATCAATATTAATTGTATTTTCTTAAGAAGTTAGAAATAGATATGATTGTAAAAACTGTGGCAACCGACTTCTCTTGTATTTTAGACTTAAAAGGCAATTCCATTATTCCCATTATGTACTGCCACTAGTTGTTACCTATGAGCAGTTGTATTATTGGAATAGAAAAATGTAAGACTGGTGAAGTCTGGTAAATCTAAGAGAGATGCTGTCCTATAGCATTATCCTGTAGTGCCAGGTTCCCTCACATGGAAATGCAGGCTATCCAAGCCTAAAAATAGCGGTCTTTTCGACAAATATAGCAAGCCAAGATACGTGAGTAAAGAATTCAGAATTTTGTCCAGGACAGGATATTTTTAGCAAGAGTTACTGACTTATAAAACAGTCATGAACAAGCTCTGTGATTTAGCAAGCAGTCGCACAAATGCGCATCACCTTTAAATTTAACAAATAGAGTTTCCAAAGAGAATATGTAAACACTGTCCTATTGTGGGTAATATACAAGAAGCTATTTTTAAAAAGCTAACCTAATTGTGCAGCTGGGAGAGGTGCAAGAAAGATCAATATTTAATGACTGCGATGCATTATTTATTGCCCTGTGAGAGAGTCCCTTTTTTAGGTCAAACAGCACACAGGAGAGCTACACGACGGAAAACGATGCATCACCTGCCTTTCAGAATCTTAGATTCCAAATGTAGCCTGAATAACAGTTCCTATATTTTTGAATCCCGCAGCCTCAGGTATGGCTCGTTGAGAGCTGCCTCCACACGGGGAGGCTTTTGTGTATCTCTTAAAAACACTGACATTTAACTAAATAATGATGGAAAGAGTTGAACAAAAAAAGGAAATGACTTTTAGGACTGCTATGTATTTGAAACTGTAAACAATTTAAACATGAAAAGTGATGGATTTAAGTGAATTTGACACTTGAAGTGCGTTACATGTATGATATAATATAAATTTTGTTATTCATGTCTTACGCTGTTACAATTTTATACCCTCCCTTAAATGCATAACAGTGGGCAGCACAATGAAAACCTGAATTTTATGTATTAATATTCTCTCCAGTCTCTGTAAGGATTCAGAAAGCCTTCCTAAGCCATCTTATTCTCTGACACAACGCCATCTTTCAATTTAGAACTAGTTTAGTTGCTTTTATGTTCTGGTAATTAAATCATTTGGAGTGGTTTATAATAATTACATTATATTCTTCCTCAGTAATTAAATTTCAGAAAGGCCTAAATTTTCAGCTGGCCTTTGTGCTTTGGACTGCTTATGAAATATTACAATTTAAATATAGCTAGAGGACGAGATTATTATGCATTGATGAGTTTGTCTGATAACAAGGTTTTACCAAGGACCAAAGTCATGTAATCACACGGCAAGGTCAGCATCGCAGCCATGGTGGCAGCCGTGCGTATGGTGAAACGTAGACAGTTCTTTAGAGACCTGCCGTTATATTTGAGGGCATGAAGTTATTCACATCCTTAAGTATTTTTGTGGTTGCCCCTCAAGACTGGTCGCACAGGCTCCTGGATTCCTCTTTGGCTCTCTGTGCTGGCACAGCCGCTCGTGTTCCACTGAGCGTAATAACAATGGGGAAAAAGCAAGGAGAAACCTTGAACAGGCTTCGGTGTTAATGTAGAGCTGTGTTCCCTTTAAAGAAATACCCGTGTTCACAAGGTGTACAACAGTTTATTTTCTCTGCTTTTCAATATGCAGTGCCTACATAAGACCAGACCTAAAGCACAGTGTTAAAGGTTTCATAATTCATGACACTGAGGTCTTTATTGTATTACATTATTTCATGCACTTTTACATGTGCCTGTGTCTTTGGTTGTCATGGAAACAGGATGTCAGGAACACATTGCATACACTGAAAATTATTAAAAATAATAAATAATGATTACAAATGAAATACTGGGGGGGGTTTATACTGGTTTCTGAAATGTGAGGCTGTTATCTGTTGACATCAGGCTAGTGCTCTGTAGCTTAAAGGTATTTTTTTTTTATTTCAGTGAAGAGAGGGGACGACGTGGAGAAGTAGGGAAAGATTGTTCCCGCTCTTTTCTGACACAGTGTTGAGGTTGAGGGGCATCAAATGAAATTATTCGGGTACAGATTTTAAACTGACTAAATCTGATGCCCCTCAACCTCAACATTTTTTTTATTTCAATGAAGAGGAGGAACGACGTGGAGAAGTAGGGAAAGATTGTTCCCGCTCTTTTCTGACACAGTGTTGAGGTTGAGGGGCATCAAATGAAATTATTCGGGTACAGATTTTAAACTGACTAAATCTGATGCCCCTCAACCTCAACATTTTTTTTATTTCAATGAAGAGGAGGAACGACGTGGAGAAGTAGGGAAAGACTGTTCAGCAAGCGTGTAGTTAAACTCAGTGACCAATGACCATAGGTGTTAATGAGTTAAAAATGAATTAACAGAAGGAAAAAGCAAATGAGGACTATTATATGAAGACAGTTCTGAAATCTCCAAGATGCAGCTCACCAAAGCTGAGAGGAGCGCACCAAGGACGAATGTTGTCTCAGTACAGATAGTCTTCCCTGCTCTCAGTTGTTCTCCAAGGTAAGGTACAGGTCTTAGAATGACCTTCGGTCTCACACAATACAATTATTCTTGTGTTATTCATCAGTACTTCCCAACAGCGGTGCTTGGAAAAAACCAACCCAAACTACATTCACTTTTTATCAGCTAGAAAAGAGACCGTGCCTTCTATATTTAAAACAGAGAAGCGTACTGTGACTTGATAATTATTGTCATAAGTTTCAGAAATTGTAGGTTCCAGGCTTTGATGGAAACTCCCAAGTTTGCTGAATTGCTTGTTTTAGTTGCGAGTCTTTACGTTTCCTTTTTTGGCCTCCTGCCCCTACAAGCATTTCTGGTTTGTCCTGCTGAGCTGCTCTTCAGCTCCTTCAGACCTGTTATTTCCAGGTGCCTGTCTCCTGACACAACAGCCCTTCTCATACAAATATTGTTACCATCATGAAACCTGTTCTAGAATGATAAGTTTTATTGAGAATAAAGCATAGAAAAAAAGCAGTTTGACAGCTCTTGGAAAAAAAACTGAGTGTGGATTTGGTTTAATTTCCTCCATGAGGCGCTTTACCAGAAATAAAGAAAGTGGGACGACTTCAGTGTGTCAAAGGCACGAGAGGTGCCTATTTCCAAATCACTTTTGGAGCTGCCCTACTAGAGTCGAGTCATACTCCGGGGTCTACCCTGGTTCTAGGGATAGTTAATAAGAAAAATAAATGGGAATTCTGAATTTATGTTCAAAAATGTAAGCATTCAGTTTTATTGAAATGGCAGCATTGGAAATTATTTGCTTCATAGTTGATCAAAAGGAGATTAAATTGTCACAAAAGGTTGCTGAAAGGATTCCTCTTGTGTTTCTAGAGTGACCACACTTACGTTTCCAGGTGAAAAAACCAGAGCTTCCAGAGAAAATTGTTCCCTTTCCTCCAGGGCAGATGGAATACGAATTTTCCAGGATGTTGTGGAGGGAGGGTTCGCGAGGAGGAATTTAACCTGGTGAGGCTCAGGCACTGAGCTGCTCTGAAGAAGCCAACTCTCCTTCCTCGCTGTAGAGGGGTAAAGGGAAGTTAGAGCAGTCGCGAGGGGTCCATCCACCACACCTGCCCACCTACGGGTGGGTGTTTGTAGTCGTGTTGTCACGTTATCTAAGCAGGGTGCTTCGTGTTTCGGAGTCTGAGCTGGAAGGAGGGGGCAACAGTATTGAAGCATCTCTAGGAAAGGTTTTGGCATTTCTGCTTTCCGACTGCGAAAGATTTGTATAATTGCAACTGCGATGCGTTTGTATGACAAGCCTCCACAAAACCAGTTTGTTTCATAGTGGCAGAGATAAATAAATCCCGTTTTCAAAAAAAAACCTTTCCCATGAGGAAAAGCTGTGTATGATTTGAGAGAGTGACGGCAAAAGAAAGAAACCTGTGGCCTGGAAGCTAGATAAAGCCCATGATTTAATCATATATCCAGGCCCAAACAATTTTTACTGTTCATTTATGATTTTAGCACAGGTCATTAAATGAATTTTTAAAAGGGATAGGGTTCTTACAGTAAGGAATAGGTTCTGGTCTGTGGATAACGTCAAGGCAAGGGCGTAACGCAGATATCAATAAGGAACTTCCTCTGTGATTTTTTTAACATGCAAAGGACAAATGTATTCTTAAGTCCTATGCAAAATATCTCTGAATACATTTACGCTGTGGGTTAAAAGGAAGGGAGCTTAAGGGTTAGGACTGAAAAAAAAGTGAAAAATCAACATTGATATTCTGTCTGCAGAGTAAAGACACACAGAAACTAGAAATATTAAATTATAAATGATTACTTCTAAGATCGGCTGCTGCATAGCTAGACCAGAGCTTCAATCTCCTTGTTAAATACCTTAACAAGTAATAAACTTCAATCACTGAAAACAGCAGAAAATTAAAATTATATGCATGGTCAAAAATGGTCTTTGTAGTACTTCTTTAAAAAGCCTTCTTCTCTAAAGCTGAAATAGATTTCAATATATTTAGGTAATAATTCTAAGAATTTCTGCTATACTCTAATATTCTTTTACCGTACTTAAAAAAACCCCATTCTAAGTATTTTAAAATATTACTGACTTACTGCCTTTAATAGTGGCTGTTTTTCAGTTTCTTCATAATTATGCACACTAATACAGTGGTACTTAAACAACAGAAATTTTGAGCAGAGGAGTAATAAAACACTTATGGTTATTAATTTACCCATAGTAAAAAAAGGGGGCTGCTACTTTGCTGTTCTCAAATACTGCATTTTGTTATTTACATGGGAAGTTTTGTAGTTCTTGCATCCATTTTCATATCCCAAACCACAACCGGTCCAGGATTTGAGAAGGCTTAGAAAAACAAATTAGTAGTAGCAATTATTGGGGACGCAGTGTTGCTCACAAGTGGAGGTGAAATGATTTATTATCCAGCAGCCCTGTTGTCTGTCCTTCAATCTGATCGGTCATCGTGCTTCTCTAGATTCTCTCATCGGTTGGAAAGCATAAATACAGTTCAAGAAGAGGAGGCTCAGGGGAGACCTTATTGCCCTCTACAACTGCCTGAAGGGAGGCTGTAGTGAGGCAGGAGTGGGGCTCTGCTCTCAGGTGACCGGTGACAGAACGAGAGGACACGGTCTCAAGCTTCGCCAGGGGAGGTTTAGGCTTGACATTAGGAAGAAGTTCTTCACTGAGAGGGTGATTGGCCATTGGAATGCTCTGCCTAGGGAGGTGGTGGAGTCACCATCCCTGGAGGTGTTCAAAGAGAATTTGGATGAGGCACTTAGTGCCATGGTGTAACTGACAAGTAGGAGTAGGTGTAGTTAGTAGGTGTAGGTGTTGGGCCATAGGTTGGACTCGATGATCTCAAAGGTCTCTTCTAACCTTACAATACTGTCATACTGTGATAACATGGCTAAACCATTTAGCCAAAGACCATGTGAGCAGTGATAAAGCATAGAATAAAATGTCATGCGAGCCTGAGGAATATCTGATGAATGATAAAAAAAATCAACACTTATCAAACGATACAGTAGTGTGCTTGAGCAAGTGCCAGACTGGGGAATTTATATTTGGAAAGGTTTTCAAACAGGAAGAAAAATCCACATCAGAAAGACTTGTGCACTTAAATTGGACTTGAATAATTCATAAAATGGGGATATTCCAGTTCATGATGGTAATTCTGGACTTTTTCACTGTGGGTTTATCACGGTATTTCTACCGTCAATAAGGAGCAGATTATTCCCCACATATTCCTAGCGCTAGCCCTGTACGTGATTGCTCACTCTTCTGACACCTGCATTCCCACACTGGCCCAGTAAGACCATTGCACTCTTTGTTTTAACTTATGGAAGAAAAAAAAAAAAACTTTAAAAAAATCCAGAAAAATGAGATAATAATTGACATTTAGAATTATTCTTGATGTATCTGTGAATTCCTTTTGTAGCCCCGGCAGGTTGACAGTTATAACCGGGAATTCTCTGGTTAAAAAAATGAAGTTGCTTTTCACCAACATTTATTTGGATAGAAATTTTACAATTGGCATTAATATTATCAGTTTAAATAAGTTCCTTAGCGGTTGTGCTGAATTTCAAACCAGGACAAGACCCCCCCCCCCTCCTTTTTTATTTTTTTTTCTGAGCATATACCCTACTAAAGGCAAATATTTTCTTTGTTTATTTCTGCCTCTGTGAAATGTTCTGGCTGTTTTTCATAAATATGTCCTGATACTGATTTTAAATTATTAATGATGCTATTTCTATAGGCTGTTATTTATAAAATATTTTATAAAAGGAGACATAAGGGTTTCCCGAAGGAAGGAAAAAGCATCCTTTAAGCTGCCAACAAGTTCATATTATGGCTAGAACGTTTTTATAATTAAGACTCTAGAAAGCGAAGGACGGGAAATGGATGAGAAATGTTTTTCTGAGACGAATCTGTTTGGCCACTGGGTGCCATCCTTGCTCCACTTCAAGGCTGATTGCCTTGCAGCGTTTCTGTTAAGCTGTAAAATCCTGGAAAAGGTAATAGCAGCGCAATTTCACAGCGTCGCGATGTTTGTGTGTGTGCATTGGGTAGGATATGAGCAGCCTGTCCTCCTAGCGTGAGTCACCAAGAGACCTGGCAGAAATAGCCCCATGGGGTTTGGCCGTGTTACATCCATAGTCTCGGATCCAGTAGGTTATTTTTTTTTTTGGCAAAGAGGGAGGCTGTGCTGAAGGACCTGTTCCCACACACGGTGTGCGAGTTGACCCCGTTCCTGTCAGGCTCTGGGATTATTTGAAGGAAAAAATTACATGGATGCACACTTGTTTCCTGGATCAATTAATATCTGGGGTGTAGGGACCTGTGTCATCCCAGCAAAATTACATCTGGTATTTATTATGTTAAAAAAATATTTGCAGCTCCAGCCTCCTATGGGTTATTTATTACACTATTTCACTGTCTGCCTGGGAGGGACTCTTCTATTGTTTCAGTCTCAAAAGTCTCTTGTCTTAGCCTGGGCAAAATCCCAGGCAAAGTAAACGTACTTTCTAACAGAGGAACTATGTCGGTAGTCGTGTGGTTTTAGTCTTTCAGATTGGAAGTGTAAACACTTCAAAAATATGAGAAATAGACCGTGGCGCTTCTGTTTCTTGCTGCGACTGTATGGAAAATGTACCTCAGGCAAAACCAGGAACCTGAATATTTTATGAGGCTGTTTCTGTGAAGTGTTCAGTCAGCTTGTGCTTTGTGACAAGCTACACCAAGCTCTGAGAACGCACACCCAACCCCTCACACCCCCTCTCACACACGCACGCTGAGAACATCAGGTACCAGTCTTTTCCAGTGCCTTTGTGATCCTTCTGCACGTTTAGCATCCTGTTTGGTGCACTCAAATGCAACTCAACTAACCCTGCTTTCTGTGGTGCCACGCAGCAGCGTGTGTTTTGTCATGCAACAAGCTTACGGGCACACAAAACCCACCAGCCCAAAACAACAACAAATTATTTCTATTCGTGGCCTTCATAAACTCTACTGCTAAACTGATTTCAGGGATCTACTTACATTGCCTGTACTTTTCCTGAAGGATAACCATTGCTGTAGGTGGTGGTAAGGAAAGATTTTAAGTGGCATAATCCCAGCAATGCCAAGTCAAGTGGTGGCAAAACCTGGCCTGTGGGTCGTGCCTGCCCCATTGTTGCATGGCAGCAACCTGGGGAAGACCGTGTTGAGCTGGGTACCATGTGGCACAGAAATGCAGCCCCAGGAGGGTCCCATATAGCCTTGCCTGGCTCCTTTCTCACTTGTCTGCACATCAACTGCCCCTCTGAGTCAGTTGTAGCCGAGGTATTTGTGCACCCCACAGCTTGTGCCAAGTATGGACCATGCCCAGTGTCCCCAAAACAGAGTCACACAGGCAGATGTCTTTGAGATTCCTACCTCCTTGGCTCATTTTGTGCCCCTTCTGGAGCACCGAGTGAGCGTTACATTCAAAATATTAATGTAGCAGATGCAATGTGGCTGGGAGAAAAGAAACAGTTGTATCAGTCAAGTATCGTGAGGGTACTTTCATAGGGACACTTCATGTGTGTTGCAAGACCTTCATCGCGAACCTCGAGAATGACAAGAAACAAGTATTTACGGCTGCGTTGCAGCCTTTCACCTTAAAGCAGTGATGAAAGCAACTTTTGTTTAAAGAAAGCTTAGAAAGCTAAGAAGGCATAAGTCAAGAGCTAAATAAATATAACATTTACTGCTGGGAGCTGTGTGTGAGCTCCTGGGTGCTCTGTGGGATGAAGGGTGCTGTGGAGGATGGGCATTCCACTGCAGGGCGAGGAGTCGGGCTGCGTGTGCACAGTCTGCCCTGCAGGAGCATTGCACAGGGTGACCCTCTTGGCTTGTTAAACTGTAGGGAGATGAAGCTCTGCTTTTTTGGAGGGTGCTTTGTTGGGAAGTCCTGAGTGCTCCTAAGGAGTGATATATGGATTTAGAATAGGATGGGCGGATTTCTTTTAAATTTGCAATCAGAACTTGATGCAAACTAAGGAGGAGAAAACAAAGAGAAGACATATTTTAAGGATATTCACTGCAAGGTCTTCTATAGCTTTTCTGTAAATGTGTGTTGTAAGTTTGAAGGTGTTTTCATTGTTATTTATTGTCTACCTGACAATATTTTGCTAAAGCTGTCACTCTAGCAGATCTGAAATAGGAGTTCCTCCCTAGCAGAGCAGTAGCCTGCACATATATTTGCATGACTTTCACCACCAGTCACTGTACTGCCAGCCTGATTTGTCACAGGTGCTCAGAAAGAAAATTTTGGTGGCCAGCAGGAACACTGTCCAGAGATATTGCTGTGCGCTGCTGCAGCACCGCCACGACCCCGTGGTGGCACATGAGCAGTGGTCCTGCAGATTGGCTTGGGTGCAGTGGGTGCTGCTGGAGTGCACTTGTGTGGAAAATCATGTGATACCAGTGTATGCACCATCGTGGCACTGCTGGGGGTTTTGAGGGCTTATTGGGCTTTTTTGAGTGTGTGTGTCTAATCATAGAATCCTAAGGTTGGAAGAGACCTCTGAGATCGAGTCCAGCCGTGCCTGTCTCCCCACTAAACCCTGTTCCTAAGGAACTCATCCACCCATCTTTTAAACCCCTCCAGGGATGGTGACTCCACCCCCTCCCTGGGCAGCTGTGCCAATCCCTGACCACTCTTTTCAGTGAAGAAATTCTTCCCAATGTCCAGTCTGAACCTCCCCTGGTGCAACTTCTGGCCATTTCCTCTCTTCCTATTGCAGTCACTTGTGAGCAGAGCCCAGCACCCACCCCGTCACAGCCTCCTTTCAGGCAGTTGTAAACAGGGATGAGGTCTCCCCTCAGCCATCTCTTCTCTAAGATGAACAACCCCAGTTCCCTCAGTCTCTCCTCGTAGGGCTTGTTCTCCAGCCCCTCCCCAGCCTCGTTGCCCTTCTCTACCCTTCTTCTTGGCAACACCTTCACTTCTGTTTGTCTCACGTGCTCTCTCGTGCCCTGTGTCCAACAGAACTGCAGGGCACAATTTGGGCTGTTTGCCACCAAAAAAGCCGGTTCCTCCCTTTGCCTTCACATCGTGTCCTCTGAGAGAAGGACCCTGACCTTGTTCCTTCAGGATTAATGAGATTTTTCCTCTTCTGAGTCATAAAGGAAGCAGCTAGAGCCTCCCCTCCCCTTCCTAGGTAGTCTGGTGGAGAAGGCTACCTTGTGTCCCTCTCCTCTCTCACTCTCAGATTTATAGGTATGAGGGAGTCAGTCCCCATCACCCATTTCGCTCTTCACAGGGACAACAAACCTGGCTCTCAGCCTACCCGAACCAAGTAGTGCGGTTGTGGGAAACGGCAGCCTTGACCCTTCCGTATCACTGAGAAATACTTGCCCTGGGTTTGCTGCTTGCGTTTGTTTCAAATTCTGGGACAGAGCCTGAATAGACCCTTTTGTACGAGCTTCTCATCTGCGCTGATGGTCATAAAAAGTTGACAGTTGCTAGCCTGCAGTATGTGGCACACTGGTTATTTCCTAATCACCATAAGCCAAAAGGACGTGAACACTCCCCCGCGCGCCTCGGGAGATCATTGTGTCGAATGTGCATGCTCTGTAAAACTCCAGTCCCAGGCTGCTTTGGTTATGGGGTTTGGCCTTAAGAATAATAGATGCTCAGACTATTAATTGCTTTTATTTTATGTCTCTTTCTTTTAAAATAGAAATTTCTTGTTCCTTTTATAGAGTGCTATATATTTTGTTTCTGTGTACTAGGAAACAACTTTAACGTCAAGGATTGATTTTTAGCAACATAAATAATGTATTTTGTGCCTTTTCTCTTATAGTTTGCAACAAAACTTTAAATGTAATATTTTTATCTCTGAAATTTATTATTCCTTTTGATGAGTCCCAGTTTCAGAAAATAGTATGTTCAGACAGGATTGACCGACTGATCAGAAACATTTAAAATACTTTCCACTTTTTAGCTGTAATTTTGGGCTTACATTTAGAAATAACATGTGTAATGCTGTAATGGCATATCTTCCCTTGCCCTTTTAAAAATAAAATTATAAGAAGACAAATCCTTTTCTCAGGCAGGTACCAAAAGCAGAAGGTAAATACCTAAGCCTACATGATAATAATAAAATAATAGCCATGATAATAATAAAAAAAAAACGCGTAAATGCTAGATTTTGAAGCTGGATGCAAGAGCAGCATTATTCTTGATTTACAGAAGAGAATCCTTGACTAAAGGAATAAATGACCTCTCTTTTTTTACCACCAAAGGACTCACAAACCTACTGTGGGACTTCAGGCAGAGCTTGAGCATTTGATTTCACAACTGCAGCCTTCTACTTATCTGCTGGGTTACTTCGAAGAGATTTAAAATACATAAATCCTCTTCCAGGGACTGTCGATGTCTTTTACGTCTGAATAGTTGTTAGGTAAAACGTTGACGGTCTGGCATACAGAAACAGGGAGTAGATTTGACGGTGGCATTGGGTGTATCCTTATCTCATCTTTACGTCAAACTGCCATCAGATGAGTCCAAAGCCCCACTCCCATCTCATTCCAGTTTCCACTTGTGGTTTGAGTACTCCTTCATGCAGTGGCCTCGTTCAGAGAATTGGAATTTGGTGAAAGTTGCTGGAAGGGCGAATAAACTTGGGATTTTTTTGACCCTGCTTGAGCATTGGACTGGCTGGTCTCAAGAGCTGCTTTCCAACCTAAATAATTGTGTGACTCTGGACGATTTCACTCCCAAAGGCTTTTTTCATCACATGAAAAAAATTATTAGAATCAAAATCCAGAGGAAAATACATGTGCACACTTAATGACTCTTCCACACACATTCCCCTTTACTGTAAATATTAAAAAAAATTCCCTTCTAGTGCTGCTCTCCTGCTCCTGCTGCAGTTGGTCATTGGCAAAAAGAGGTGCTAACTCAGCATTGTGAAGGGCAGAGAGACGTCATCCGCATTTTGCAGTAACAGATGGAAGCCTTTAAAAGCTGACTTGCTCTGGGCATTAAAATATCCCTGAGCTGAAATATTTGTTTCTTCCCCCCTTGGAGAGAGTAAGAAACGTGTCAGACTGGAACATAACAGGCTTTGGTCTTCCGTGACTATGAAGAAGTGCAAAATTTGTCCACTACTGCTAGTAATTGGCTATAAAGATATATTTTAAAACATATCTGCAGCTATAAATATAAACAAGTATTTCAGAAGACTTTATATAGGAAAAAAACCTTTACAAATAAAACTATTTGCCATCAGAAAGTACTGTCTGTAGTATGGATTGGTAGAAGATAGAGACATAAAGCATCACATTTAAATATTCTCCACTTTGATGCTTTGGGTGGAGGTTTTGATGATCAACTTCTAAGGTGTTTCAGTTCCTTGTCTTCTGAGAGAGATTCTAGGTGAAGAGATACTTGAAAGGGTTATCTTATTGGGTTTTTGTATGTGTCACATTGTCTGAAGCTCCGGTTGCGCTGTAGAGTATAAATGAGGTCACATCCTAACCTGCTATTGAAATCATAGTATGTGGACTCCTGACTTGAACGGTGCCCCTTCCCGCGGGAGCTCAGCCCCTAGCGTATTGTTTTGCCGTGCTTTCGCTATGTTGGGACACAGATTTCATAGAATATCTCTATAGATGTTCTAGATATTCAAGTTTCTTGTTACTTTTTTTTCCATCAGTCTGACACTATTTTCTGATTAGGAAACCTTCCTAACCGTTGCACGTGTCGTTGTCTAAGGGCTGTATAAAAAGTGGTCTGTATTCAGTAGTGGAAGTTATTGTTACAGAATAGTTCTGATATCGCACGGGAGAGAAGCTGAGCGTGCCAAATGGCAGAGTGTGCTATTTATTTTAATAAAATTATACTCATATACTGATCAGTAGGTCTCAAAATGCTTTCTTTGCGTAATAAACACTGATGTTTTATCCCTATAGGTAGTGAAACTGAAGTACAGAGATTTTAAGCTGACACAGCCAAGTATAATAGGATTTCAGTCCGCTGTTTTCTGTGTTTAGCTGGACTGCTTCCACGGTAGCGACCATTTCACAAGGAGAAAGAATGCTTCTTGAGGAACTCTCCAGTTTCCTTACATCTGATTTTATCACGTTAACAAATAAGGATATATAAGATTACAGAGAACAGAAGCTATCTAACCTCTAAGTTATTCGGAACAGGAAGCTTGCCCCCTTTCAGCCATCGCCAAGGGATCGCTCTTGTACTGTTTATCGCTATAAACTGATGTAAAGTTCATTTGTAAGAGGGCATTTAATGATACGCTTTGCATATGTTTTCCCGATAGTGGTATTGGCCATTACGAAGGTCCTGGTGTGGTACACGACCGAAACCGAGTGCAGGATTAAAAGGAAAGCAATTTACAGTGACATTAACCAAGCTGAATGTAAAACCTCTCTCATTCAGGAAATACGTTCAGTAAGAGCAGCAGAAGTCTCCCCTTTAGCTTAGGTTGATTGATTGTGATCACTTTGTTCAGCCCTTATAGTAAGACTGTTGTAAAATGCTCTGTGTATGTGTGTGCATATTACACTGTGTTTTTCTGACATTTACACATGAACACATACTGCACGGAAGAAAAAACGTGTATGAATGAAAACTCATATTTATTCTTATCTAGTTGCACGCTGACAACACGAAGAGACTATTTTATATGGCATGTTTTATACATACTTTTATAAGTGTGAAGTAGTTGTCTTCAGCAGCACTGAGGTGTAAGCATCAAATAGTAGCTTTTATTTGAAGTTTTCAGCCTTTCAGAGCTTTCCTAAAACTTTCACTCTTCAGTTTTGTAAAGCTTTCCTTCTTAGCTTTTGTACATCCACAGCAGCCCAAAGGCTTATTAGAACTGAACCAGAAACATTATTATTCTGTTCTCGTGGGCTGTCTTTTATGGTGGCCGGAATTGGGACTTTATTGTTAGTAGAAGCCACTTTGGTCCTCCATGTGTTTGGAAGTATGACAGCCATTATGACACGTGGCCTTTTGGCAATGACTGATGCAGGGTAAGGTTCAACCTGTCGGTGGTCCCCTAGCTGTTGCCGTACACCAAGCGGTTGTGAAGCAATTTACACGATGACAAAGAGCAATGGAGGAAAGGAGAATCTGTCTCCAATCCTGAATTGAGTACAGAGATGCTTTTCCTCCTTCCTGTACCTGTCCTGCCCCACTGGTGCACACATGAGTATGGGGTAGCCACAGACCTTGTCTTTACGCTCTCCTTCAGAGGCGTGATGTCCTGTTTTTCAAGCTGCCTACAAGAGGTGATACTTTCCCAGTCTGGCAACTGCTGAGATTGTACTTCATTAGGAAAGACCAGTTACCTTCCACGTGGTAAGCCCGACTCGTGTTTGCGTTTCCCTTCATGACAGATTTTTGCGTTGGTCCAGAGGGATATGGAGATGTGGCCAGGGGAGCCGTGCCCAGCTTTAATTTACCGTAAGCTCCTAGAAGAGTCATGAGTTTTTCTCAAGGATGAAGACAGTCAAAATTTCGTGGTCCACAGAGTAAAAATACTTCAGAGAATAACGTTCTTAATTGTTTTTAGAAAGGGGAAATGGAACTTCAAAACGTTCAAAAGGAAGCAAGCCTTTTAAGCGATTCCAAAGCACTGGGGTGCTTTAAAAAAATAATTTGATTGTAACTTGCGTTTTCATTGCCTGCCCCTTCCTCTTATTGTTGTGATACTTTGATCCCCTCTGTTTTCCTGGAAGACAGTGTTGTTATTGCTGTTTATTTTAAGAAATCCACTGTAATTTGTCCTGCAGTGCAGCAAATTTTCAGGGATGGGTATGTTTTAATATTCTGTATTATGAATATTTTTTATATCTTTGTAATTAAAAAAATGAAGTTTTAATGACTGCTCTCCTATAAACCCTGGACTGCTGTATTACCAGCATAAGAAGCTGAGGACAGACAATGCCAGGTGCAGCCAGAATATTGCCGCAGCCCCACAACATATAATTTTTTAACATTATTCAAATTAGTCTCAACACTCATAATTCTGTTGTTTCCTTTATTGCTGTTGTAAAGCAAATGGTTCTTTTATACAAATGTTATCTCCTGGCTATTAATTCAGCAGTTATTTTGGATTATGGCACTCCTGTTAAATTTAGGAATGTAAAACCTCATAAATATTTAAAAGTTTCAGACTGACGTGGGAAGAAATTGGTTTTGACTTGCTTTGTTAATGTCCTGGTTTGAGTTTATAATAGATTTGGAATATATTGTTATTTCTTCACTGTTTCTCAAAGGGGAAACAGTCGTAGTTGAGTGACTGCTTTAAGCGTGCTCCCCTGAATTGTAACAGGCTGGTAAAAGTGTTTGGTTTGGGTAAAAAATGGCAAGGAAAATACCTGTTTTCCTTTAGGAGGACAAAAAATGTCAAGATTTTAATCAGTTAATGAAAATGCAGCAGTAGGTTTGTAAAGATAGTTTTGATAAAATAATTTCATGTAGACTTGCTTTCAATCGAGGGCTTCACTTTCAGCCTCTTTGTTACTTAAACTTCTAAGAAAAAAATGTTGTAAGATGGACAAACGTGTTTCTTCCCTCAGAGAGTGCATTTACTCTGCAATGAGCATGTTCATAGAATAAATCTGGGTACGCGTCTTGAGTATCCCTCAAAGATCTGAAGAATAACTGAATGACAAAGAAATCACAATTTTTATGAGACGCTGGAGGTCTGGACAGCACAGTCTGGGCCAGCATTCCTGTTTCACACCTTTCTTTCTTTACTTGAGAGGAAATACATAGCATTTTGGGCAGGTCTTAAAGGGTGCTAAGGTTTTAGTCCTGTTTGGATCCTCTAGAAGTATTTCAGATGTTTTGATAATTATTCAGAGAAAGATGCTGAATTGGTTCAACGTGGATAAGTTCACTAGGAGATGAAATAAGTGTGCAGTTGATAGAGCTTCCATCACCGCCTGCGTGCCGCAAGGGTTCTTCGGCTGTGTCCCTGCGCGACGCTTGGTCAGTGTTTTGTATTTCCGATGTCAGTTAGCCTCGCTGGCGTAGCGCTATGACTGTTTGTGATATTAGCATCTTTCTCTGGGTGATGAACTGAAAAGACTTTTCTTCTCGCTTGCAAATAAGTTAACGTTGCAATGTTAATACTATTTTACAGCAGGTTTACACCAGTCTTCTCCTACATGGTATAGCTAAACCAGCTTAAAATCTGCATAAAGTAATTATTAAGATGGCACTAGAAAAAAGCCTTTCACCTGTCAATAACTTGCTGTGGTTAGGGTGCAATATTTCAAAACAGAAGTTTTCAAAAAGAAAAACACCCAATGGTGGCGTGGAAGGTGCAACTGTGAAGGTGAACTCACAGCTGCATGAACAAATAGGTGTTCCCTGCGAGGGAGTAGCTGCGTGTGCCACGCCAGCTGAGTCCATGTGATTTTAACTCATTCAGCATGGTCCAGCTCGTGGCCTGTGGGCTGGACCCAGCCCCTTTGTGGGGTCTCTACCTGACCCATCACCTTCTCACTGTGGGAGACAGAGAGCAGATGCTCCTTCAGCAAATGCAGCCTCCTCCACCTGCCCTCTCTAGGGAGATGAGTGGCGACTCCAAGGAGGTGTAAGGAAGGGCAAACAAACCCATGAGGGTTGTCAGCATCTCTGCCTGGTTCCTGCAGGTGCTGCCGCGGGCCAGCCACAACCCATCTGTGTGCTAACTGTATGCATTAGCCAGTCCGGCACACTCGTTCGTGTGGGGTTTGTGTGCATGAAAAGCTCATTCCTCTCTTATATAGAGAACAGAAATCTGCTGTTACGTGGACAAAGCAAAACGCAAGGCTTTTGCTGTTGTTTATTGCCATACTACATAATCAAGAGGTTGAAAATGATTTTACTTCAAAAATTACTTCTGCAAGACATTTCTTGTGTTATTCTCTTTTGGTTCTATGAATGTGTAGGGAACAGTCTAAAGCAAAAGGCACTTGTATGATTATGAATGTAAAGACATTTGGATGCAGAAATTGTGCAAAGAAGTGTATTTTGCATTTCTGAATGGTAGCAATTAAAATTCATAGCTACTGGCTGTCCAGATGTTTCTTGCATTACGGCATTGTTATTTGCATTGGTATATATTGCGTTACTGCAGTAGCTGTAAAGTGGTCACCTCTCACGGTCTAAATGCTGAATATGGGCTCTGGTTGGGATGGTGAGCATATTTCCTGCTCATAGGAGGTTCTTCTCCTTCCCACCATTTTCCTGCTCCGTTAGCTTGACACATTTGTATTTCTCAGATGAAGACTTTTATTGCTCAGCATTCAAATGAAGCAGGGGATGTGTTGGCAGGTCAGAACTGATGGATGGATGGTTTCTTGTAAAAGCGATGCAGAAAAAAAGACCCAAGTTTTGAATCAGAACTTTCCCTTTCCCTTTGGCATTTTCAGGCAGCAAACATCCCTCTGGTGTCAGAGCTTGGCATTGATGATATCCATTTTGATGACTTCTCCCTTGATGTGGACGCCATGATTACTGCAGCCCTGCGGATGTTCATGGAGCTTGGAATGGTTCAGAAATTTAAAATTGACTATGAGGTAACCATCTGTCCTGCAGAGATATCTGCTGCTTTCCTCTTGGCGCTGCTCTGTCCTTTTGTACGCGTTTACTACCCCTGATACCGTTCGTACTTTTCATTTCAGACGCTGTGTAGGTGGCTTTTGACAGTTAGGAAGAATTATCGAATGGTTTTGTATCACAACTGGAGGCACGCTTTCAACGTCTGCCAGCTAATGTTTGCCATGCTAACTGTAAGTATCTGGCTATGGACGTAATCCTGGTAAAGTTTTATTGCCACATTGCTTTACCTTTTCCAACATTTGATCTCCTTTCTAGTTACTATGCTGCTTGTTTGTTGCCAATGGAAGTGCAGACAGAGTTAGGTTATTCAACTTAAAGCAGCACATATTTGGCAAAACCTTATAGTGTTTTAGTGACAGTGATACCACAGGCACATTAAAGTGACTGAGAACAGATGGCAGACTCGGAGTGAGCTTGTTATTATAGATCTTGATCTTACAAAACTGTTTTTCTTTTGGAACTCTTTGGTTTGACATTTATTTCAGACTCTAAAATTGGGAGGTACAAAACCAAGGAAGATTAGAATCTTGGAAGTGTTTATTATGTTGATATTTATTACTCTGTTATCCAGCTTCATCTAAGTAGTTGTAGAAGGTATTGCCTTAAGACATTTTAAGATTATCTTCCAACATAGTGTTCTAAATTAATCTTCTGTCTCCGCTGGATGCTGTAACTTCTGGAATTTATTAACAAATATCTCCATCAGTACCTGAAACTGCTGTCAAGCAAGTAAATTCTTACTCGCTGTCTTTAGCTACCTCACAGCAGCCTCACTGCACGAAATAATCCACGTTTGGCTAGTTAATTCTTGTAAATGTATCAGTTAAAATCTTGGTGGTCCTGGGTGTTTAATTCTGGTTAATATGGCAAAACAGAAGAAGTCTACGTGCACACAACACTCTTTGCTTTACTTAACCTCTTGGGCTTGCCTTACCTCCAGATAAAAATAAGAATTCAAGGTTTTCCATTATTTTTTTTTCATGTTGAGGTTTAATGGTCAGAGTCATCTGTTGTGAACCTTAGAGTGGTTGTATTAATCACGTTTTTGCAAGTATTTATTTACATGGGATATCATGCGCTTGTTCTCTAGTTTTTAATCACTGGTGAAGGGAGACCTCATCCCTGTCTACAGCTGCTTCAAAGGAAGGTGTGACGGGGTGGGGGCTGGGCTCTGCTCACAAGTGACAGAGATGGGACGAGAGGAAATGGCCACAAGTTGCGCCAGGGGAGGTTCAGACTGGACATTGGGAAGAATTTCTCCACTGAAAGGGTGGTCAGGGATTGGCACAGCTGCCCAGGGAGGGGGTGGAGTCGCCATCCCTGGAGGGAATGAGTTTCTCAGAGACACGGTTTAGCAGGGAGACAGGCACGGTTGGACTCGATGATCTCAGAGGTCTCTTCCAACCTTATGGTTCAATGATTCTCTATGCTCTCGTGGGTCGCTGCGGTGTGTTTGGCATCCGGACCCTCTCCCTAGAGTTGGGAACTCTGCAGCCTGGGCCATTTGCAGCACAGGGCGGTGCTGTGTTAACGTGGATTGGAGGCAGCCGGTGGCCTCTTAATGCTCACAGAGCACGGCTGTCGTTTGCACAGGTGGTGTTCTCCGTTTGGCCTTGTCCCTGTGGCACAGCCGAGCGCGTCAGGTGAGAAAAAGAGTATGACTTGCCCTAGCAGGTAGATGTTGGCCCAGCGCTAGGTCCATCACAATTACCTGTGAGCATTTACGGAGGCGCGGGGATGCCGTGCTCTGCGCTGTGAGACAAAGCAGGTGGAGATGTGCAACAGGAGAGAAAGCTCACCTCTTCTTCTGGGCGTGAGGCTGTTCAGCTGAGCAGAATTTACGTTTCAGCAGGCACTTTCAGATGATCCCTGATGAAATCTTGTCATAACGTGTGTGCATCACTCGCAAAGTTTTATAAATTTGACATTTTTTTTAAGTGATAGAGGAATGAAAATCTTTTTTTTTACTCTGTGTGGGCAAAGGCAGGCAGTGCCCTCCTGCTGGGATCCACATTAATTTCTGCCAAACGCTGCCGGGGAGAGGAGCCCTCAGACCTCACCATGAGGACCTCTAGGTGGAGCTGCGAGGCCAGGTTTTCAGCAGGCCATTCTCTCATTACTAAAAAGCCTTTCCCACCAGGCGTCTCCATCTCAGCCAGCAGGGAGAAAGCAGAGCCCTGCTGTTTCAGCAGCCTGAGAAGCCTCAGCCACAAACTGCCTTGACCGGGGTGCAGAAAGCATAATTTCAAGATCCTTTTAGCAGTGGCACAGGGATGCAGCTGACCGTGGGAGGTGATCTGGGATTTTCAAGCCGAGCTCATTTCATTGCCCGCGCTCCTGGTATTAAACAGAATGAGCAATTCCACGTGCAGGGCTGAATGTATTTGCCCCCGGCAATGGAATTCACCATGAGTCCCACCCTGCTTTGCAGTGGCTCTGGCGAGAACAGAATAAGTTCAGGTATACGTTCCACTTGGGCTGCTTTCTCTTCCAGAGATAAGAAGACTGCTCTGTGAAAAACAGGCGCAGAAGACAGAGTCAAGAGACTAATAATGGCACAGGGCTTGCTCTTACCACATTTGGCTTGGGGGAGTCATCTGAGTTACAAGGGAATGCACCTATAACTCTTTTTATTTAACAAATTAAGAAAATCAACTACAATCACCTTCAAAATGGTTCCCTTCTGAGTTGACACACAGCTGCAAAGGATGCTGCCAATGTTCGAAGCAATTCCGCAGATCATTTTCTGAAAGGCTGTTGAGGATCTCCACTGTTTCCGCTTTCACATATTCTACCAACAAAAAATGGGTTCCTTTGAGCACCGACTGGCCTTTGGGAGGAAGTAGTTATTAGCCAAAAACTGCTTCACGGACAAAGGATTGCAGGCTGATGCGTGATCTTGACGGTAACTTGCCGTTTGCTCTTACACACCAACATTTTCTGAGCAAGGGTAAGAAAACGTCTATATTTGAACACGCATCCGCTCGTACTGAGTGAAGCGATTGTGTTGAGCCTTGTGTCACTGTGACAGGTCAGAACATGCTTTAAAACCATCTCTTTCTCTCTCCCCTCCCACTGGTGGTTCCTGAGCTGTAGGGTTAGTCTTGGGTTTTTTTGTGTCAGGCCTTATGATATGTGTCTTGTTTTTTCTCTTGCAAAAAGAGGAAAATTCTTTGACCATCAGAGAGTTCGCTCTGTTCCCGATTTCTCCAGGACAGTCAGCAATATTGACTGCACCACAAATATAAACCAATAGGTCTATTTTAGGACATTTTCAGGTAGGACTTAGTGATGCCTGATGTCCAGTAGGGTAGCCTCTAATGACCGGACCATGCTCCCACTGAATGCAGAAGGAGAGTAGACTGGAGGATCAAGCCCAGGCTTCATTACCAATGACTTTGCCTAACACAGTTCACATTGATATTTATTTCAAAAATTCAAAATGAACAAATAAGCAATAGTAAATTAAAATCCCATCTGCTGTGCTAATAACAAAACGTATAAATGTGGGGCAAGGTATAATGAATGCAATTCATTTCTTCACGTGAAAGAATGACCTCTATAACTCACTGGAGACACTGCCACTCGTGAGTTATTGGTCATTCCTTTTCTGGTGAAAATAAATATTACTGCACCATCATCCATAACCATGTATTTTTTCTCTGTGTGTAAATTAAAAAAAATGGGAAGTGTAATCCTCTGTTTTCTTGCATCAGGTTCAAAGCAGATATCCCCTTACCGTAACATTGTTTTAAATTAGATGTTTCTTATTAAGTGAAATATGCTATATTTCTCTCATATATTCAAAGACGACACTTTTGATTAAATAAAACGTTGCGTTTATTTTTGACATATTGCTACTGTTAAATTCCTTAATTGACTTTCCTGCATTTGCATACAGGTTGAATCCTTGAGTTTAATCAAAGCTCGCGCTCAAGATTATTTATTACAACATCAATTTTATATTCTAAAACTTCTATTTTAAGTTGTTTTAAATTAGCCATGAATGTTTTCTCCAGATTGAAACTTGACACGTGGCATATTGTCAGTTACAAACTTAATTTTTAATTGCTTTTTAAAGTCGGCCTTGATTATTAGAGCAATGTTTAGAAAAAAAATAAAAGAAAACACTTTTTTTAGATTATTTCCTCTACCTGGGTAGCTGTTACTGAAAATAAAAAAGCAATGCCACTAGACCTCAGGAGAATCTCTTCCGTAATATTCAAGTTATTCTGCACACCAGTGGATTGTACGTGAAAGCAATATTTTTTCCTCGCTGTTGATCATCTTTTCTGATGTGTAAACTTTGAGAACAATTATAAAGCGTTGGTAGCAAGTCCTGCAGTTCTTCAGTTCCCACTGAAATGCATTCGTGCACACCTGGGGGAGCTCAGCTCCCTGCACTGCCTAAAGATTAACTGCAGCCACATTTCAGTTTATGAAAACAGGGGCTCTTTGGATTTGAATGCGCATTTGTTTAAGTAGACTTTGTGATCTTCAGGTTGAACAGCAGAGTTTTCACGTGATATTGCTCAGTCAACTCTGCTGTTCACCCTGAAGATCACAAATTCCATTTAAATTGTTATTTAAGTTATTTATATTGATATATCAATTGTTATTTGATTGTTATTTCTGAGTGGACTGTAAGTTCCTACCAGGTAAGGACATCAGGTCCCTCTGATGTTCACTGTCTTGTACCACTTTGCCCTCCTTTTGCCAATAAGTGAAGTTACGACCCATTGAAAAATCAATGAAATTCAGGAACTCTTACACACCGTCAGTGTTCAGCCTCGCTTTGGTCCTCCAGTATTTCCTTTATATAATTTCCTTTCATCCTTACTAAATGCTGTGGCTAAGGGAGGAGCGTCATTGGAGACTGGCACTGTGGAAGTCGTGTGTTATGATTTTTCTGGTTCAGCCAGTCATTTTTGCAGGCAATAATGCCCTTACACTTCTGAAGAGTTGAAGAAGCGGGTTGCTTCTGCCCTTGGTAAAACGCAGAGCACCAGAAGGGCACTATGGGCTCCAGGCAGGGGCTGGTCACGGTGCTCGAGGTTAACCTTAATGCTAGGTTTGGGTTTGATATCCTGAAATGAGGCAAATCAGGCAGGAAAATGCTACAGCAGGTATCCATGAGGAGAGGAGTATTGTGGCGTATCTGGTCTCAGCTGGAAATGTGTGGGGAATTTCAATACATCAGTTTTCAGAGTTACCTCCCAAATTCCAGGGGGTGTCTGCAGCAGAAATATGCCATTTGAGACGTTTCCTCCTTAAATCACGCAGCTTCATTTCATGTGTCCCAGATAAAAAAACATCTCTTAATAGTTCCTAACAGTTCCATAGAGTGTATTTTATCTGGCTGCTTTTATAGGTCTTTTGATTTAACATCTCAGCTATCCCTGACAGCAGGGATTGACTAAGACGGTCACCTCAGGATTGAAGAAATCCAAGTACTTCTCTGAACAATAACTTCAAAATGCAATCAATTTTGTTTTGTATTTCTCTGATATGAAATTCCAGTCCCTGTCTTAGTGTGTAGTTATTGTTTTCAGCACTTTTTGCCTTTAGTACCTTCTTGACAGTGGAGAAATGGCATTCTGGAAATGCAACAGAGAGATAATAACAGATCACGCCAAGGATGTTATCTGTTCTGCTAACCATCTAACATACAGCAGGGAATATAATATGACAATAAAGCATTTATCTTCTCCCTACTGAAACGTTCATGATATCAAAACAAAGTTGGCTGTTGCTCGACAGACTAACATTACTTATCCCTTTTGCTACTGATAGTTACAGCTGCTATTTTTTTTTCTGCTCTCAGACTGCAGGATTTCAGGAGATCCTGACTGAAATTGAAATTTTAGCTTTGATTGTGGGATGCTTGTGTCATGACCTTGACCACAGGGGAACCAACAATGCCTTCCAAGCCAAGTAAGTTTTCTAATTCTTATTACTTTAATTTGTTTTTCTTCCACAAAAGAGCAAAAGGTGACCAGGATAAAGAATGAAGAATTAATTTCAGGCCCCCTAGGCCAAGGCCAAGTATTCTTATTCTTGTATGTAGTGAGGGACTATCCATCTTTATCATTCTCTGTTCTTTGGGGTAATTGCTGGCTTGTCCTTCGTATCAGGCTGTTGATTGGGTTATTCCTTGTGAACTGACACAGCATATTGAAACGTAGTGCCAAAACTTGATGTTTTCAGGCTCACAGATTATTGATTCCGGTATTCAACCCGGGAAATGCTGAATCTGTTTATCTGGGTTGTTCCTGCTGGCTGGAATGCATGATGTTAAGCAAAACCTTGTTCAACCATTAAGAAGAAAACAGGTACAACTGAAATCGTGCTTTCACAAAAACTTTCCCACCAGTATAAAGTAGTTCCTAGCTTACGAAGTACGAACCCGTCGCCATCGTGCTGGAGCTCTGATGCGTATCATTGGCAGCGCGCGCCTGGCGTAGCTGCCTCACCACATACCCTTCGCTTGTGGAGCATACAGGGTCCCTCCCTGTGGAAACGCCTCCTCCCTGGTCTGCCCCGCGTGCCAGCGCACACAGCCTGTTCGGGGACGTGCTGCAGTGGGCAGGGTGGGCTGCCACCCCTTGCGATGGTCAGTGCCCACCAGAAGACAAAGCTGGATCATGAAGGCAGATTTCTACATGACCTATGTGAGATCTCGGTCTCCAGATGGTTTTCAGTTCTAAAAGTTAATTTTATTCTGTTCAAAGCGGTTAGGGCTTGATTCAGCAGCCTTGCCTTCCGAATATCTTTACTGTCCAGGCTGCTGCCTTGAGTCACAGTGAGGCAGAAGCAGGTTTGCGGAAGGTTTGAGGCTACTTCTTACTGTGGTGGTGAGGGAACTCCTTTGACCAAGGTCAGTTTTTTTCCAGACCCTGTGTTCCCTGAGAACAGAGGGAGAGGACAAGAAATGTCCCCTGACAATGGTTTGGCCAAGCTGTGAACTAAAGCTGTCAGGCATGGAGACTCCTCCAAATCTCTTGTTGTTTTCTCAAATCCTCAGATCCTCTACAGTCAGAATTTGAGACTTTGAGACTGTCTTGTCTCACAGATTTCAGCACGGGTTTGCAGCTTTCTATGTTCTGCGTCACTACTAATCCTCTGGTGTGAAGAGGAAGTGGTCAGATGGTTGTCCAAAGATATTTGAAAGACAGGGTGCTGTTGTATTAGCCCAGTTTGTCCTACCTTTTGCAGGACTGCTGTGCGGCAACGTGTGTATGCATGGGCTGCTGCATTTCAGGGGATGAGTTGCCTTGACGAACATCACTCAAAGTGATGTTTCTGATATTCGCTAAGCTGCCGTTTCCTGAGCTACTGTTGTTGCTGTACAGTCTCAATGAAACAATGACACTGTCTGGATCTTCAATCACCATAGCAAGGAAAATCAATTGCAGTGCTCAAAAGACAGAGCTGATGGTGCAAAGGTTACCAAGCGCTGCTAGATGCCTTTTTGCAGCTGGGTCTTGAAGAGAATCGAAAGAGACGAGACAAATGGGAAGGAAACTCAGCTGATTGATGTTTATGTTCCTAATTTACAAAAACGAGACCTAAGATTTACATCCTGACCGTTTTAGGCTCTGATTAAGTTAACCACTTCTCCAGCATAAGGTTACACAACAATATCTCTTGTGCAGAGGGATGGCTGAGCTAAAGGTAGCAGTTTCAGCATTAGACTGCTATCGCTTATACTTGTTTGACAACAGAGTACAAAGAGGAGGCTACCGTTTTACGACTCCATAAAGAAATTGCTGAAGACATTTAACAAAAGACAAACATTACCACGCATATATAAAACACCCCTGAAAACAGAAGCTGCAGCTTTCATAAGAGCAGCTATGATTTATTCCTCTAACCCAACTTATAAATTTAAACATCACATTTCCCTGTTTTATCTTCAGTGTTCGATACTGCTGTTCTGGGTGATGAAAGTTCAAGAGGTATATGATGGAGGCAATATCACAGTTGCCTGAAAAGCCTCTATTATGTATCTCAACACCACGTTCTCTAGGGATGGTATTTCCTGGGCATCCTTCTCTCTAATATAGCTGCTTCTGATAATTAAATACCAGTCTGGTGCAGTTTTATGGTATATGCTCCTAGGAGATTCCTTCTGTTGGTCTCTAGCATAATCTTTTATTCTCATTTCTTTGGAAAGAAAACCCATCCTGTTGCTTTTGGTTGGGTTCCAGAAGAGAAGCAATGGTGAAGAGTGACTATCCTGACAATCCAGTCCCCTTCTCTGCACCTCCCAATGATTTGCAATTTTATGTTTGAACGTTAAGATACATTCTAAAGAGATGCTAAACTTGTAATTGCTGCTCTCATTTATGCTTTTTGTTTACCTTAGTATTTTTTTAAGTGCATGGTTTTGCACAGTCAGAATCTCACCGCATTTGTAGTTGTTTTTTTGTTGTATTTTGGTTTGGTTATTTTTTTAAGACTATGTAATCACCCATTATAAGCCATTGTGGTTGTATTTATTAAGAATTAAAAATAAAAAGTAATAGCAGAATAGACGGTCACAGCTCCAGGATATTACGGTTTGTCTTTACTGCACAGCGGTGCGCCTGTGCTGTCGCACCACTGAGTCATTTTAAAAGTTGCGTTACAAAAATTTCATGTAGTTGCAGGAAAATCTTTGTTCAGCTGATGATATTTAGCAAGATCTGGAACATGAACGCCTTGTATCTGGCTTTAAATTAGTATTTTGATCTTGTCAGTTGTCTCAAGTGTAGTTGCTGAAATGGGGAGGAAGCGTGTGGCTACGTGCTATCGTTACAAAATTGTCTCTGAAACTTGCTTTGTAAGCAGGTGAGCGGTATTTGTTGACTCCCCATGTTGTGTTTCAGGAGCGGATCAGCCTTAGCTCAGCTCTACGGCACCTCTGCTACCTTGGAGCACCACCATTTCAATCATGCTGTCATGATTCTCCAAAGTGAGGTACAAAAGCATTACTATTAATCTCACCGTAAACTGTTGGGCACTTTTGGGTGGAGAAAGGAAATGCCGCACACAGTACCTTTTGAATGCCCTCTCCTTGAGGAATTATTTATTGGTTATCACAAAGGTCACAACTACCACAAAATTAAACAACTGCCGATCATAGAGACCAGAGATTATATTTGTCTCGATCAGCTGGGGGCAAGGAGAACAAATCCTAATCATATTTTCAGCTTTCTCAGTCTTCTTACTCACTCTACGCTTTTACAGGTATGCGAAACAAGCTCTTACTTTTCCCAAAGGTCTTGTTTTCCGAGTATCACTATGATCCTTTACTAGAACAATTTAATTTCTTTTGACAGTCATAACTGTAATCAGTATTTTAGGATGGTTTTGCATAATTTTACTAGAGGTCTTTTTCAAATTAATATCAGTAATATTGTACTGTCCAAAGCTGCTTTGCAAATGCATTTAAATGCATAGTTATTGCCTGGAATATCTTTTGTGCCGACAGTACGGACGACCCCGGACATGTAAGTATCACACAGTGTCACAGTATTGTAAGGTTGGAAGAGACCTTTGAGATCATCGAGTCCAAGTGAGAAAGGTAGAAGGATGGACACAAAGTCCTTGGAAAACAGTGGATGTATTTTCTTAACTTACATGACTAGGTTGCTACAAAATATATTCAGTACATGTAAAACCAAAATGATGTTGATGCAGCACAACTGGAGACCACATGCTGACCTGCAGTAACTTTTGAAGAACATCTGAGGATGTCCTGTGATCACAGCTGAATAGGAACAGGGTGATGGCTTTACCTCTGTGTACAGTGCCACAAAGAGTAGTCATGGGACTGTGGCTTTAGTGTTCCATTTCTAACATTATATTAAAAAAAAATAGATGTAGGAAAGGGGAGCACCAGCATGAGAGTTAAACAGGTCGCTCTGTTTGGCCAAGCTTAGTTTATCTAAAAGGTCATACTAGGAATTAAATGGCTTCTTCTACTGCCAAGGAAAGATATAAGGAAAAGCAGCATTTGGAAGTTAAACAGACTGATCCAGAGTAGGAAAAAAGAAGTGGGGTTTGGTTGGTTTGTTGTTTGTTTGGGGTTTTTTCACCCCTAAAGCAATGAGACTGTTCAGTCTCTGGACCAAGCTTTCGCTAGTTCTTGAAATCATCGTCATGACTGGAGGTCTTTCTGAAGACAGGCTCAAGACCTGGACAATTCTCTGGAAGTTTATAGCTCATGTCAGTCTGGATGCTTTTCTTTATCTTTCCAGCTTAAAAATCAAGAAATTTATGGGGAAAAAAAAAAAACCCAATTTTTTCCTTGGAATCTAATCCAACTATTTCCAGAGATGTAAAATATTACCTGAAATGCAAGTCCTCCTCTTTGATCACTCAGACAGCTTCCTCTCCAGGTCTTCATTTCTAGACCAGAAAATTAACACTGTGGGATCTTTTATCCAGTGGACGCTGTTCGCTAGTGGAACACAACATCCCTTATTTTGGACTAAATGCAGATTTGCATCCTCCAGCCTACTTAGGCGCACTGATTTCACCGGTCTCCTCTCTCAAATAAGCTGAAATTAGATTATATCCCATATACTAATGCTGATGGTCTATTCTGTCTTTGCTTTCTAGAATGAAACGTAGTGTATTCTATTATTTCTTTAGACTTTTATCACATTGGACAAAGGCACTCTGTATCCTTGACTCTTGACATGCTAACCCCAGTATAAGTGATCCTGAGTTTTGTAGCGACCTGGTTTTATACCGCATGAAACAGGTCAGAAAGGCAACAGATATTCTAGAATAATAGACAACTTGGTAAAATACCCCTGTTGTAAGAGCTGCCATTTTCCTCATACGTTTTGCTTTATTTTCTTGAGTGCTTTGGTTTTAAAATTATTTTTCATCATTTAGATTCTCAAATCCTTCTCAGTATTTAGCCAAAAGGAAATAACAATTTCATTGGCGCAGAGAAGACCATCTTTTATGCATAATGAATTATTTTTTTAGACCAACAATTAGCTTATCTAACCATTTCTACCTCCAGACCTTATCTTGTCTATGTCCTCAGGCCATCGTGGTTACAGCAATCCTGTCGCTGGAAAATTCTTGTTTTCAAGGGCACTTTAATATTCCTAAGCAGTAGGTGGCAGCACACACCGAATGTGTGCATTACAGTACCAAATACCAACGAAATAAGGACCTCATTATTTCTATAGGTAATTAGGGAAAAAGAAGTATAGTACTTTTATTTATGTTAATTTAGTAATATGTGACTAATGACACAAAAAGCACGTCTTAAGCTTTCATTTAGAATATTCTATTAATTTTATTTCTTTCAGCTTATTTTCTCTACGATTTTTAGAGACTTTATAGGATTTCTATCCCTCAGTTTTCAGAAATTCATTTACTAAAGGACCTTCTTGCTCTCAAATAGCAATATTAAAAATTTGTTTCCTTTCATCCTGACCACGCAGCACCTTTCAAATTCTAAATCCATGATCCCTTAAAAATCAGCCTGTTGGGCCTACAAAGAACATTCAAACTGCATGAGGTTGTGGTTCTTTAGCCCGTGGAGCGCATGTTTGGATACAGTGTAAGAGAAAGTAGTAATAGGCAGGGTGAGCAAAGGGGCTGTTTTGAATGAAAACCTGATTTAGTGTCTTTGAGTGCTCCAACAGCAGTTTGTGTGCCTGCAAGCAGCAGCAGAGATAAATCTATTAGGAGCACAGCTCAAAAGCTGCAAGGCACAGCTCCCCAAAACATTTAATGAGGGAAGATTGAGATGTATCCATAGTATTTCTCCATAAACCGAGTCTGCACAGGGTCAGAACAAAGAGTAAATCTTTCCTCAAGAGGCTATAATTTCAGCAGAGTTTAGGAAAAACATCCCAGGTACTTGATTACAGTTGTCAACTCTTTCACCCCAATGGAATCTCAGCAGTATTAACATTATTATTTTGTTGCAGTTTTGCCATGAATCAGAAAAAGCCTCTGTTACAGAGAAACAGTAGACCAAAGAGTTACAAAACCTTTTAAAAACCTATATTGATTTCTAACCCTTTACCTCTTTTATCTCTTTCATTATAGGGTCACAACATCTTTGCTAACTTGTCCTCTAAGGACTACAGTGACCTTATGCAGCTTCTAAAGCAATCGATATTGGCAACAGACCTCACTCTGTATTTTGAGTAAGTATTGGCATTTCTTGTATTTGACAAATGAAAATTTGAAGAACTTACTCTAATGACCTATTAAATACCAATAAGGATATATAATATGAGAAATTAGTGCTTAGCCGTGGTTGAAGAGATTTAGTCTAATACATAGTGTGTCTTAGGCTAATAGAAATATCTCCTGTCCAAGTCAGTTTTGCTTTAACGTGTAACATATCTGTATTAACAAAAAATCAAGTGATATCCTAGGCTTCTACTTCAAAGCAGTCCCAGGAATCAGTTACATTTAGGTCCCAAAAGTTCCTTCTGTGATGACTTCTTCATGTATGTAGAAAATCAATGACATTTTAGAATTCTTTTCCACCGTGTCAGACTTTCTAAATGTGTATGCTAAGAAATATTATATTTAGCTGTAGACCCAGTTACAGAGGTAATGGATGCATACGCATTGCTTCTTTGGAGACACATTATACCAGTTGGCATCACGTGAGAATAGGTCTTGCAAAGCTTAACTCGACAGAAGTATTTGATGATCTCTCTCACACAGTTTTCTTGCTTTTCCTTGTTTGCAAATGAAGTCTCTAAGTAGACTTCAGGTTGGTGCTATTTTATATTTTTCAAATACTGTTAATTATCACCAAGCTCTTCTCAGTGAGAATGTGTGGGAGCACGCACTGTAGTTGGAGGAGTCTTGGTGTCACCATGGCATCCCCCTCTCTGCCATACGCCTGTGGCCGACTTACAGGGAGAAGCACTGTCAGACACAGCTTCAGGGCACTGCCTTCCCAGTCCTGACAATAACTCATGCTAAGGAAATTTTGTTCGATGTCCATTAGCATCCTATCCCAAACAGGGCTGCATAGAAGGCGTATACCTGGATTCCCCCCTCCTTTGTGCAGACAGTTGATAGCAAACCAATTTTCCAGAAAACCTCAGGCAAAGCCTTCACCCTGAAATTTTTTAACTATCTGCATCGACGTTGTATCTTAAGCTGTTAATTTTAAAAATACTAACTGGGATACTGCCATTATTGCTTTGTCTTTTTTTCTCAGCGTTTGGTTACTGTGCCAAGGGCTGTTTCTAAACAGTAGTGGCAGTAGACACACTGATATTCTTTGGTTTTTGCAAGTCCGTTCTCAGAGAAGCTGTATTAAGAAAGGGTTTTAATGAATACTTTTATTATAAATATCTTCTAAATATTAGTCTTTGAAGAAATTTCTGCTTGCCGACGTGAAAATCCCGAGCAGGGCAAATAAACCCTTTTCAGCATACTCTTGTTGAAGCTGTCTGTCAGAATCACTTGTTATCTGTGGGCTGGTGCAACGGGGGAATTTGCTGACGACTTCAAGTGAGATACAATGACCGCGGCGATGTGTCGGAGCGGGTTCTCCCGTCTCACCGCAAATAACAAGTGCTGCAGAAATGGTTTGTGCTGTCAAGGAAGAGAGGAGTGGCAAAGGCTGAGAGGGCAGCTGCCCTTGCATGGCCCCACATTCTCCCCCTGGCTGGGATCCTGCAGCCCCTGGAAGAACCAGAGAGGGATCAATACAATGGGCTAAGAGGGAACCCAGTGTAGACCCAGACATGAATGGAGCTCTTTTCCCTGCCTGCCTTTGACTGAAAAACTACACGGTCAAGAAGTCCTCCTAGTTTTAATACAGAGAAATAATCACATCAGCTGAATTTCAAGATTATTCTTCCCTGCTTGCATAATTGATTTTAAGAGCTACATAAGTCAGAAAGCTTTAGCATGAGGTGGTTTTACTCAGAAGTCCACAAATAAGTTATTTTTTCCTCTTGTGTTATTATGACTCATTAGTTGTTATTCTGCTTCGTTTCCAAAAGTGCCTGAAAATGACTCCCTAAAAACATTAATGATTTACACTTCTTAAAGCTGTCCTACGTGAACAGATGTTTCCACACAAGAACCTAACTTGGTTTTTTTTCAGTTTGCTCCATCTTCATATTTTTGTAGAGAAGGATATCCTCAAATCAGTATTCTCGGAATACCCAAACCTAATTATCACAAAGTCCACTTAGCAAAAGAGCAACAAAACTCCAAGCAGAGCAAGGCTTTATAATCTGCTTAAAGCACTATTTTTCTACCAACAAGCAAAAAGATGACTTTCAGTGAAAGATCAAATGGAAGACATACTTGATTCTACATAATGACGTTTGTAGATCATACAACAAGCAAAAGCATGGAACCAAAATAAGTTAATGGAAATTCACTCAAATGATGTTTTGAACCACTGGGCTGTAGAGCAACTGGATTTGCTGTGTTATAGCAAGATAACTTTCCCTCCCAGTCAAAATACAACCAAAGTCAATGTAACTCAAAGACACTGCAAAACTTATAATTTCATTTATTTCTTAAATCCTCGCATATTAAGTATGCTTAATAATAGCAAACCTGGTCCTTTTGGATACCATGCATAAGTAGCAGCAGAAAACACTATGCTGGTTCCTTATACGTGGCTGCTTTTCTCAGGTTGACTCCTTCCTACACTAGAAATTCTCTTTGGAGCTGGACCACTACTCCTGCATCCCCTTAAAAATGGATTTCAAAGCAAAATTTTATATTAAGGTTTTCAGCTTAACATAAGGCCTTGAGACTCACAACATTTTCTGTTATTATTTAAGGATCTCTATATTTTGAATTGGAATGTTTGAGGTTTCATAGAATCATAGGTTTCTGACATGCCATCTTCCCAACCTTTCACCTTTAAACATTTTTGCTGATCTTTTCTCCAGTAACTTATGAATTGCCCAGAATATCCAATACTTCAAAATGAAAGAATTACCAAATTTTACATTGTTAGTCTAGGCACTGAAATACAGGATACTAAAAGCCACCGCTTGCCGTAGAGTATGTAGTTCATGATCTGGTCAGGATTAGGCTTGTTTAAGGTTTATTTAGGCTTGTTTGAGATTTTTATTCTTTGTCATTAAAATTTTTGTCACTGAAATGTTTATTTTCACTGAGGCTGTGATGCTATGACTTTGTGAGAGAGCTGAATTTTTCTGCATGTGTGACTTTGCATTGCGCCAGTAAATTTTGTAACACGGAACACTCGTATCTTATTTCATGAAATACAAGGGATTAGATATCAATGTGTACTCCTTACCATCTCCCTGTTCTAGTTGTTGTCATGAAATCCATGACAACAGGCCCTGTAGTAGGAGTGACTGTTCATATAACGCATGGCAGGTCATGACCAGAATAATGCAACGTCCCATGTAAAATTCTGTCCGTTGATCAAGGGTAGTGTTCCTTGTGTGTAAAACCTGTACTGGCTGCCATCATGCTGTGCTTTCTATAATTTCTATAATTCAAGATTTCAGTCCAGCTGAAGTACATACACAAGAAAATACAGGAAAATATATAAATATATATATAT